>JAFMSR010000010.1:51879803-51901840 GCA_022818135.1 Saxidomus purpurata
ATAGTGTGATTGCTTTTTAACGTTTCTGAATAAATGCACTCACAAACTGATAAAGTTTAACATTCTTATGCTTGATTTAATTTACAACTCCAGCAATATCATCAAGGTTTGTTGAAAAAATCGACCCTTGTAGATCTACATGTAGATCAAGATTTATCTCTCTCTGATTGTTTAAAAGTAGTCATTGAATTGTATATATACCTACTGGTGAACTTATAGCTTTATATCTGAAACAGAATAGATTTATGTGATTGTTTTTAACGTTTCTGAATAAATGCATTCACAAACTGATAAAGTTTAACATTCTTACACTTGATTTAATTAACAACTCCAGCAATGTCAGCCATTTATCGAAGTGAGCAGCTTTCGTTTTGTTTCAAAATGTCCATGTGGTTTTGCGTAAGAGATAAGGAGGTATCCTTAGTTTTCATTCTTTGCTTTTAGTCGGCTGGAAATACACACCAAGTATCTACTAAGATTTTGATCTAGTGAAAAAGTAACGCTGCTATGTATTTAGTTCTTAATGGATTGCTGTTTGCTAGAGAATTGAAACCAAAATTAGGTCACGATCGAAAACTGTAATTCTTCCATTTAACATGATGTATCCCTAGATCTACTTTAACTTTTAATACATTCCGTGGGTACATGATGTTTGTAACCTAGACGCTACTTGATTTTTATAAATTATTGCATGCAATTTCACCCTGAACGAACGTACACATTATAACATCAGTGATATAAGTAACTTCTGGAAAGGAACAAAATTAATAACTCGGCTCTCACTCCGTGGTCCTTACGTACTATAGTAAAGCCTTACGAATTCCAGCGTGAAATATGACAGAAAGAGTGGAGAATTTGTTTTGAAAATTGACTTGAAATTTGGTATGAATCGTATTTTGTAAAGCATCAGGTTTTGTTGGAAAAATCGTACTTTATAAGCTAGAGGTTTTGTGATCTTCAGTGTTTGTTGGGAAAATCGGTTCTTATGGTCATCAGGGTTTGTTGGGAAAATCGAACCTTATGGTCTTCATGGTTTGTTTCGAAAATCGTATCTTATTGTTATTAGGGTTTGTTGGGAAAATTCGTACCTTATGGTCTTCTATGTATTACATCAGCGTAGAAGATGGATCGACCTTTTTTCAAAATTGGCAAAAATGAAAATAGTTGTGCTGGCATTAAATCTTTATTATTGCAGCGGTTTTATCTGATTTATTATTATATGCAATGACTCATATAAGCAAAGATGCTATTAACGCATGTACAGGGTTTAGGGTTAGGTGTATGTCTACTTATAACAGATATTTCCCTGATTACTTATGTGCTATGTTGTTTATATTATTCTCTGTTTGGAAAATTAGATATTATTATTATCTCCTAGCGTTGATTAATACGCTAATAGAACAATAAGTTTTGTTGATTTTCAATCCGTGTCATTATGTCTGCTCGTTTTGTATTGGAGCAGACAAATTACGTGCCACAGAAATTGCGTTATACTTTGAAATTGGAGCCTAACCCCACATAGTGTGTTCTTTGCGTCATATACATCAATTTATAAACCCCTGAAATCAACTATAAACTGATCGTGAACAACATACACAGGGTAGAAATGTCCCAATAGAAATTCAGGGTAAAATTCAAAGTTCGATAACTTTTGTCCCAAGACAACCCTGTTGATATAATTGAGACACAAGGTGTACTTAAGGACATTTAAGAGATATCTATTATTTAAATCCACAAAAATACCTTTTTTCTAGGGGCTCCTATATGGGTGAAATATTTTCTAACTTTCAGAAATAACTCATTCAACGTAAGGGTTTGATGAAAATAGAAAAAATCAGCCATAAATTGATCCAAGATACGCCCCCGGAAACCCCTAATACAATTCAAGACCGTTAGGGAAAGTGTCCCTTAACCCCTAAAAAGACCCTTCAATTCAATTTGCCGGAAGACCACAACGCACGTGCGTTGACCACAAAGCACGATTTGAAGACCATAAAGAACGGAACCCGAAGACCACAAAGCACGGTCGAAGACCACAAAGCACGATCGAAGACCACAAAGCACGATTTTTTATATAGTAATGTTCCAGCCCTAACCTAACCCTAACCCTAACCCCTAACCCTAACCCTAACCCAACAGCAAATACCTATTGTGAGCACAGACTTGGTTAAAAAAAGAAACCAACCATGTACAGACGAGAAACTTTTTTTTCATGATAATCAAATTACAAAAATGATAAAATCATCATGGTACACTTTACTTTCCACTGAAGAAGAAATCCTTGACTATGTCGATGATTTGGATGCAGAATAGACCTAACGTGAAATTTAAAGTGGAAACGTTTTTGTGCTTGTTCACATACTATACATAGTGATATTGCATAAACTTTGATTATGAATTCTAGGACTTGAATAACATTCTTATCAAAATTATCAAAGTGTCTAAAAGGACGTCTAAAAAAATTCATAGTGTTTTTTATTTAGTATAGATCTTCATTATTTGAAAAGTGTATGATATAATTTTTTAACATTAAAATCTTTGTGTTTTAATGAAAGAAATACATTTTGTGTTATGTGTGCTAATGGCCATTCAGTTATAAGAAAATATTTGAAACTTCATTTACAAATATTTTAAAGAAAAACAACGGAGGTATGTAGTAGCCGATACTTTTCCCGCCAAGTTTCTGACGGAAATGTCCGAGCACAGAATTTGGGTTGCTCCGTGCTGGTCACTATGGAGACCAGCATAACAGGTCAAAAATAAGAAACGATTGGTCGGGCACAAAGTATGTATGAGCATCGGCTATATAAGTGGAATTTTCCTCTGTTCGGGGTGACACTGCGATTATTCGTGGGATTCTCCGCAAGTTCGACCACGTCATTTAATTTAGTACAATTAGTATTTGATACATAGATTTGAATAAGTTATATTTCTTCAGACAGTTAGGAATAACGTATCATGGCCAGGTAATAATAGCCCTCTGATTTCTCAAATAAACGTTATTTCAACTTATCACTTATATTGTGTCTTTTATTAGTACATTCATTTAAAAGGTAACTTAGAAATAAAAACCCACTATACGATCAACGCCAAAATACATCATAGTAAAATACCCCGTCTACCAAATATCTGCACATAGTGGACTATGTATGATCCAAATGTAATTGCTGCAGGCTTCAAAAACAAGAAAATAGGTCAGCAGGTTTAGGTCATCGAATGTTGAAGTTAACGTCTAAATATAAAAACTGTATGCATGCTTCAAATAACATTAAAGTCGGTTCAAAAATAGAAAGAAGGTCAGTAGGTCAAGTCACACCGAAGCGGGACCAATTTGAACACAACGGGTAGGAATAAACAACCTTTAAACAGGAGAACTATGCAACAATAAAAGCCAAATATCTAAGTTTTGGCCAAATACTTTTGTATTCTAAGATCTGATGGCCAGGTTGTTCAATCAACTGTAACCATTTTATCACAATGACAGGATGCTTCTAGTCACGTTTGGTGAAAGACGTCATTTTAGGCAATTGTTGACGATGATTTTCAACTATAGACAAGCAGAGCAAAAGCAATGAATGTTACAATAGAAAAACACTAGAACACTGGCACAATACAGAAAATATGAAGGTCACATTACACCTTAGGTTTGAAGGCTTGTTTGTGGATTGGTTCACTTTCCATGATTTCTGTCTCGTTCAAACTGACTAAAATCCAGGTATATAGATGCCTTAATTCCTGTGTTATCACGTGGTATTTTAAACTGTTCAAACCATCTGTTTGGTACCTCTTCTTCATGGTCTTAAATATTTGAAATCTGTAATGAATAATGTCAAGGTCAATCATGATGTCAATGCTATTTCGGTTTATATGGCATTTAAATGTCACAATACGCATAAATTCTACAGTGCATAACATTTAAACAAATTTTATGACAAAACTATCACTTCCATCAAGAATGTTTTGTATCTAAAAGTTCGTTAAAGGAAATTTATCAATAAATTAATTAGAATATAAACAAAAGCAATGTTAGACATGACCATCCCCCCGCAGAGTGTTCTTTCAGTCACCAGGCAATTTGAGGTGAGAAGGGGAATAGATGAATGGATATGGTATAGATTCGTATTTAATAAAATATTAGTATTCATTACGTGTTCATGATTATTCACCTGTACTTTCTCGCACATCTGAAATTGTATGCTTTGCGCAAACATTTTAATAAACAAGAGCTGTCCCTCAGAAGTGACGAATACCCCAGAAAGAGGTGTCTCACAGTCTGTGTCCTCTCCATGTGCTCAACAATTGTGCTATGTAATTTTAAAATCCTTCCATGCATACAGTTTTCCATTACCAATTCCATTACCTTATTCAAGTGTGACCTTGACTTTTGAGGTGGGAACGTGGGTCTTGCACGCGACATATTGTCTTGATGTGCTGAAAATTTGTGCCGAGTTATTTTATATTCAATCAATACATGACAAAGTTACAGTCCAGCTATGAATGTGTGCATATATACAGGATTCTATTCCTTTAAAACTCTTACTTTGACATTGCCCTTTAAGGTAGGGACGTGGGTTTTACACGCGGCACGTCGTCTTGATGTGTTGAACATTTCTGCCAAGTTATTTTTAAACCCTTTGATGCATGACAAAGTTTCAGTCCAGACTAGAAGTATGTATATAAACAGGATCCCATTACCTTTAACCACTAAGTGTGACCTTCACCTTTAGAATAGGGACATGGGTCTGGCACGCGACACGTCGTCTTGATGTGTTGAACATTTGTGCCAAATTATTTTAAAATCCTTTGATGCATGACAAAGTTACAGTTACAGTTACAGACACGAATGTGTGCATATATACAGATTCAATTAATCTCAAACTCTAAGTCTGACCTTAACCTTTGAGATAGGGACATGGGTATTGCACGCGACACGTCTTCTAGATGTGCTGAGCATTTGTGCAAAGTTATTTTAAAATCAATCAATGCATGACAGCCCGGACACGAAAAAATGTAAAGACGGACAAAGAGACGGACGGATAGACGGATGGTGCGATTTTAATATGCCACCCATCGAGGGCATAAAAATCAATAAAGGGAGATAGCTCTAAACCATGGTAAGTTTTAGCTATGGTTTTTAGACACTGCTCTGCACCTTAATGTCTTCTATGACTGTATGCAATTTGAATAAATTCAGTTCATTATTTAAGGACTTATAGCCCTGACAAGAAAAATGAATAAAGAGAGATAATTCAAATACAGGACACGCTAAAGTTAAGATCCTTGTACACTGCACTTTTTCTCAATATCCTCTGTTTGTGTGTAAAGTTGAAAAGAATTCCCTTGAATACTTTCGGAGTTATGTTCCGGTCTAAAGTGTTCTATGATAAATAAATAAGGGGGGGGGTAATGTAAAAATAAAAACTTAATAAAGGGAGATAATTTTAAATAAGGACAAGCTAGAGTTAAGATCCTTGTACACTGCATTCCCTCTCAATGTCCTCTGTCTGTGTGTAAATATTTTAAACAAATTCCCTTGAATATTTCCATAGTTATGCTCTGGACAAGTGTTATATGAAAAATCAATAAGGTGAGATTACTCAACTAGATGGGTGTTCAGTAGAACACTTATGTCGCCTTTCTTACGCTTTGTCAGAATAACCAATAATTTGGTGACAAAATCTAAGTTAAAAAAGGGGCATAGTTCTACAAAATTTGGCGGCATCACAACCCTTTTGACATAAACTATACAATTTTAAATTTTGATAAAGAAATAATAAGAAATGGCAAAGTTATAGCATAAATCTAAGTATAAAAAGGGGCATAACTCTTTGTCAGAATAACGAATAATTTTGTGAATGTGACTTTGTAAAAGGTGCATAACGTAAAACCTATCCTTAACCTGTAATGTTTGCAGTTAATATACTATCAAGGTCACGGTTACTAAAAATAAAACTAGTAGAACACTCTTACGCTTTGTCAGAATAACCATTAATTTCGTGTCAAAATCTACGTACAAAAAGGGGCATAACTTAGTCAAATATGACCTTGACCTACGCAATTTGGCGGCATCACGACCCTTATTTCATAAGCAATGCAATTTGAAAGTGAGATGAAGATATCTTTAGAAATGGCAAAGTTATAGCCAACGTTAAGTTTTCGTGACAAAATCTAAATACAAAAAGGGGCATAACTAAAGTTTGATGAAGAAATCTTAAGAAATGGCAAAGTTATAGCCAAAGTTAAGTTTGTGTGACGGACGGACGGACGGACGGACGGACAAAGGGATCCGAAAGGGCGACACAAAAACAGAGTAAGGTACGGTTATTGTTCTTGGACATTGCACAGCATCCTTATGTCCTCTGTAAGAGTATGCAATCAATTTGGTTCAGTACTCAAGGAGTTAAAGCCCGGACAAGAAAATTTAATAAAGGGACATTATTATAAATAGGTCCTTGTACACTGCACTTCCTCTCAATGTCTTCTGTTTGTGTGTTTAAGTAAAACAAAATGCCTTAAAGACTTTTATAGTTATGCCCCGAACAAAAGTGTGACGCACGGACGCACTGACAGGCGCTAGGACGGACGGAGCCCATTACCATATCCCTCCACCATGGCGGGGCGAAAATAAGCATTGTTACCTGATTGGACTTTCTTTTGCTCTTACATGCTTCTGCTTTTTGAAGCGACCTATTTGATGTGAAAGCCGAGTTACTGTCAACTGACTGTAGTTTACTCTGCCAACAAACACAACAATTACACAAAGCACACTTATAAAGATGCGACAATATGACTTGCTGTACTATGTTCACAGACACGGAGATGCTTAATTTGTAAGTTACATCAAGTTAATAAAAGTCTTTCCAAATTTAACTATGAATGATTAATTAAAGCAATCAAATTCTAAAAATACGTACCAAAATTTTACTTAAACCTGTTTCGGATATTCTTTAAAAAGAAAAACTGATTAATTTTATTAATTTTACAGTTGTTATTATAGATCCTTTAATTATGCGTTGTTCATCTGACTGCATGTCAATAAAGTTTTTAATGATGATAATTTTTACAAAGCGCTTTTCAACAATCTCTTCAATCTAGAACGAAATAAAAATAACGAACACATGAAAAGAGCCATACATTCTAGTTTATGTATTCAAAGTGCGTGATGTATTAAGGCAAACAAATTATAGTTTATCACGCAAAGTCTGAAGGGCGGGATTTAACACAAACATACACGGCAGCATACTACATGTCTATCATTCACATAAAGAAAATACACTAGCACCAGAGAACTGAACTGTCCTGTTATTTTAATAAAAATACACAAACAACAATAAACTAAACTACATGGTTTTTTCCCCCACAAAAGCATATGTCTCCCCCGTGGCAGTTTGGCAATGATTGTAATACTGAAACAGGATATTAAGAAAACACAAAAATCTCTTTTAAGTAGCAGTGACCTTACCCTTTAACATTTTCACGCTTAAACACTTAAAAACCAAAAAGATTAAAAAAAATTCTATATAAAGAAACAGTTACCTTAACATTGAACCCTCCAAGGCCCTGCCCCCCCCCTCCCTCGGATTTTCTTTTGCTATTTTTGCCTCAAACAATTTAATATATATATAAATCTATTTTTTTGTAATAGTGACCGTGACTTAAAAATGTTTTATTTTGCTTAAAACATTTTTAAAACCCCAATTTGTTTTATTAAAGATCTATTTTAAAATCATGGCCTTGACCATTACCCTAGTGACCCGCAATGCAATCTCAAGCATCCTCTCCATACAAGCTACCTAAACACCAAGTTTCATTGCAATTGGTCACTCCTCACACGGGTTATTGAGCAGAAATCATTTTTCTAATTTTAGTAACAGTGACCTTGACCTTGAACCAAGGTGGTTGTTACATGCATTTTGCACATCGTGCCAATGTGGTGAACATTTTAATCACCCTTTCCCCAAGTTACAACCATGGCAAAAACAATATATCTCCCTCATATGCTATGGGGGAGACATACAGGGGCGCCTGCGTGTAGGTTCCCCGTGTTTGCGTGATAAAGCGTGTTGCACGCGTGTCGGACACAATCGTTTTGCACGGTATGTTACTGCGCATGCCCAGCGTGTAGAACCGTGCAATTGCTATTGCGCATGCCCAGCGTGCAGCGCATAGGAAACCGTGCAATTGCTAGTGCGCATGCCCAACGTGTAGTCGCTAAACGTGAAACGTGCAAGCGCATTTATCATTGGGCTACATGTCTTGCTCTGGATAACACCTGGTCAATTCCAGCATATTTCAATCAATCATCTGCATTTTTCGCCAATAGTCGTACTTTTCCTATCATCCAATCAACCTCGCCGATGCAAAAGGAAGTCGGTAATCGGCATGTTTAGATTTTATCCAATGTAGTATGGAAAATAGCCAAATTTTTTAAAATGAAAACATCAGCCCAGATACCAGTTACATACGCAAGACAAAGCCTCTGTGCCGAGCTGATACTGTTTTTCAGACTCAGTGGTAAGTTACATTATGTTACAGGAGATATTTACGGTGGCACAGAGGTGACATGCACTACTCTTTTTTTTAATTGCACACAAGTTTCTCTTTTTTTATGTCGTTCCCTAATCTCACTATTTCCACTTCGAAGGCAGACCGATTTTACAGGTTGACATGACAGTAATTAAATATAAGATTTGTGAAATGGGTCACATTGAAAGGCCAAATTAATTAGTCTTGTCGTTCCTACTACTGGCATGAGACCAGTTTCCAATACCCGTTATCATAGCTTTCGCGTAACTCTTCAGAATGGGAATACCATACAGTTTCGAATACTGTCATCCAAACATTAGCAGCAAACAAAATTTCATTTTCTAAAGATAAGTACTTACAAAGAAATTCTACATTTTACCTCTGTCACTGAATTTGTTTACATGTCAACATGTGAGGGATTTGCGCATGCGCGGGAGATGACCAGAAAAGTGTGCCCACTCTAAATGGCAGTTTCCCCCCTTGGTACCGAAAAATAGACGAATTTCTAAAACTTCTCTTGAATGCTTAATTTTCGTTAAAACTGATATCAATTAATTTTTTTAAGTCAAACCGTGCTAATAAACAAAAATTGCTTGCAAACATAGCACAGTTAAGTGTTGATAAATGATAACACAGTGATGTAAGAAAAGGGATAATAGACAGACACTCGTTATGAGCTTGGGATAAGCAGGGTAAGAAAGTTACATTAGAAAATAAAAGTTCTCGCAGATTTAAATGATTTCAATCTTTCAAGATGTATGTCGGAAACTGGTACTGTACCTTTACTAATTACACTAATTACGTTTCCTTTCAGAGCATGCGCGAAAGACACTGATCTTGTTTAAATTGATTGGGATAGACTTAGTTTGTAATGTGTAGATTCTTTTGTTTCAGTGCATTTAAAAAAATACAGAACCTCGATTTTTGTCGAACTGTCTCTTACTGGAGGGAACGACTTAGTGTCGTGGTAACGATTAATTAAGTGGTGGGCATGACATCAATAAAAGAGAAGTTAATGTTACTTTTGCAATTTTTTGTTTAATAGTGGCTTGACTCCAGCAGGAGCCCACATTTTTATTTTTGAATGACATTTATTTTTAATATTTTTTATTCTTTCGTACAATACTTTAATAGGACTTCAGTACTGGCAAACTTATATTTTATATTCCATTGATAAGCACTGTCGGACCACTAAGAAGTGACCTTGGACACTTCACTGTAACAAGGGGAGCGGTGGTGCAGAGGTTAAGTTGTCGGCCACTCATGCTACAGGTTGTGGGTTCGAGCCCCATTGGGGTCACGACCGTACCTCCTCATATGACACCAGTACTGGTTTTTCCAGGAAGTGGACTCAAGAGTGACTCGATAAGCTGCAAGCTTTCTTCACAATCGAGCTAAAATAAATTAGTATAAACTTAACTAAACTGTAATGATTCGAACTCTTGTATCTATTTTAAATTATGTATGTAATTAGAGTTTTATCGTTGGTACTGGATAATCCATATGACCAACGCCCCCAGAAGATGTTAGTTATTTTAAGTTTTCGGAGGATAGTGCAAGCTACAGAAAGCGTCCCAATTCCAGAGACACTCTAGGTTCTTTTACATGCCAGGTGTATTGCGCCCATACATAATGGGACCTCGGTTTTAAGTCACATCCGAAAGACTGTTTCGGTAGTAATTTTTAGTTGGTCAGCCCCGGGAATCAAACCCACAACCCTGAGATTACAAGTCTCATGCTGTACCTATTGAGCTAACCGGGCTTACGTTTCTATTAGCCTTTCAAATTCCCAATTTCAATCGTTACGGTGAATTAATCAAATATATGTAGCTATAATGTCCTCCTTCAAGGGATTAAGGAGTAACATGTTTTGATAAGAGAATACACTGTGTGCATAACTGACAGGTCAGCCTTTTTTAACAAGGACAATTTAAAGTACCAGCTGAACCAAAAACATATCTGCGGGCCGAGTTGGGGGCTGCAGCCCTAAAGCCCAGCCTTGAATCCGCGGTTGGGTTTCCCATATGACCAACACCCCCTGACGATGGTTAGTTATTTTAGGTTTCGGAGGATCCCAATTCCAGAGACACCCCTGGTTCTTATACATGCCAGGTGTATAGCACTCATACATGGGACCTTGGTTTTTAAGTTTTATCCGGAAGACTGTTAGTAATTTTAGTTGGTCAGCAACGGGAATCAAACCTGCAACCCGGAGATTACAAGTCTCATTCACTACCGATTGAGCTAATAGGGCTAACTTTTGAAACTTTTTCAAGGGCTATGTCCATCTTGAATTTTTGTGACTATTTTATTGTCTTAATTCTTTGAGAAAACAGTTTACACATCTGACAGGTTACTCCTGAAGGCAACATATACTCATAAAATGTGCCGTATACCCATCACTTGGCTAAATATAAACAAACCTCTTCTATGTCAAAGGTGCCACATGTTGTAAGATGCGGCCTTATCAGGATAATCCGGTAAACTTGTACCTAAGTGATTCCAATTGTGTTGCAACAATATACTGGTAGTTTGTAAAACAGGGCCGGGCTAATGTGTACCGCACTTCAAAATTCCTGTACCGCGAGTAAAATGAACTACTCATTTTACACATTGTTAATTAGATTGACACGTCTCGACAAAAAAGCACATTACATTGTAATTTATTAAGGTCGCTGCCACTAAGTCTTGTCGGCCAGTCTGGTGTATTGAAAAAATGCCGCCTGGTTATATTAAAGAGTTTGAATTGTGTTTATAGCAATAAAAACAATTATTGCTTTATATAATAAGTCACCTGTGCAATAAAAGAATAAGGAAACTGTCTGAACTAATTGCTGTTAGTTTGCTTAATGTACAGTGATAGCCAATAGTGAAATGCGTCAAAAGTTTGCCAGTTTTATGTCACAGCTTACACTTAAAAATGCATTTTTTAAAGAAATTAACCAGCATTAAGGATCTTGTGATGAATGGGGTAAGGTATTCACTGTCGGCATGATCAAGTGCATAAATCTCTACTTACAACATGCTAATTTTCATCCTATCTTAATTTCAGGAAAGAAAGATATTAGTCCAACATGATGATTGATCCAATCAGAAACTGCGAGTCACTATCCCAGTGCTCAGATGTACTAGCTATTGTCCATAGTGCCACAGTCAGCAGATTTGTCAAGAAAACAAGTGATCAAATTTGTGTCAGGCACTGTCTGAATAACTTTATATTAAAAGCCTTGATCAAATAAAGATTAGAAAGTTCAGTGTTAAAATACTGTGAAAGAGAAAGTAATGTTCGAGTGGTTGCTGAGGGTTAGGGTTAGGGTTAATCCCTAACCCCTAACCCTAACCCTAACCTTTGGTCATAGAACAAAAACTTCCAATGCACAAAATATTTCTTAAATAATTTACAACTGTGCAGAAGTATGGACTACTCATTTTATATGCACTTTGCAGCATTCTCATGTTTTTCGCTCACTTATTGTAATCGAAAGCAGGATATACAGATGGACTGCAGTGTATATCATAAGTACATGTAGATATTATGAATACTACCTGGATTTTTTAATCATTTTGTTAACGTTGCCACTTGCCAGTCCTGAGACATTCCTTTTAAAAGCAGGCTGGTAGAGCAGGTAGGAGTTTAGAAAGAGCTGACCATTTCCTGCTTATAGTAAAAGAGCAATAATTCTGACCATGAGCTGAAAAACTACACAGTGACACTGAATACAACAAGAGTTTCGCCATGCAGTTTTACTAGAAAACAATCACAGTATATATTTTGATGTCTTTGGTGCCGTAGTATTTGTGTGCGACTGGGCGGCAGAAGACCATAGATCAATCTAGTTAGTCATGTCCAGGCAAATTTTGCATTAGTTGCGTGGCGGACTCAGACAATGAATAAGATGGAGTTAGATAGAGACTACAGCTTTGGTGCATTGAATATAACTTACATAAATAGAGAAGTGGCCTAATAATTTTTTCTAGTTTGAGTGAGGAAATATGAAACATCTCATGATTAAAATGCTGATGAAAAGAATATTCTATTAGTGTGAGTGCTGGTCAGAACACACGGGAACAGTCATCATGAGTAGATGATATAGATTGCAAAAACTTGTTCCACAATCAGAGTGAATTAAAGACGATCGCTACAGTTTAATTCTTAACTATATAACAAATACTTTTATATTTTAATGTTGTTTAATTATATGTCACAAACAATTACTTCTTAAAAAATCATACAAAAGGATTATTTTGAGCAACTATATCACTATAACATATTTAATACATATAACTATCTATAGCAAAAAAATCAGTATATCAAGAAAATTTATTACCTCCCTTTAAAAGCACCCAAAAAGTCAGTGTTACTGTTTAGCAAAGGTTGACTTTTAAACTGTGTTAAATGCTTTCAGAAGAATACATATTTGTTACATATTATTTGTAAGTGTTTTATTATGCACAATTTGTCCAGTTAAAGTTTCATTTAGCTATCTGTATTACGTCAGTGGCAATAAACACATGGCCTCCCCTCCAACACCACCCTCCCACCCGAGACAACAGCTCATTTTTCTCAATAAAAAGGCTGGTGACCTATCATTTTTAAATTAGTTTTCAATAAAGTGATGTTTGAACAATTCTTCTGCGAAAAATTAAGAAATTCTCATTGCTTGAACAAGAAAAACAACTTTGACAAATGACTACAAATTTTACGCATTTTTTTACAGAAACTAGTTTCTCTTTGTTTTTTTTTCAGTTTGAATACATTTTGAAATCTCAGTTTATGTAGTTTCGCGAGAAAGGATCAATTGCTTAACATTTTAAATAAAAAACAATGGTGAGTTGCCAAATTTAGAGTGTTATTATTGATAAACATGAGATGGGGTCATTTTCACTGCTTTCGGGGGTATACTACAAAAAGTGTCCATTACTTATAAATAAGGCTGGTGACCTACCTTTTTATTTTATATTCTAACTTAGCAGGTATTACCCTAACAACAAAGTAAATTTTATAAAATTCTCATTGCTTGAAAAAAATGATGAAACTGTAGCGATCGTCTTTAAATAAGTTTTAACTAAATGATGTTCTTAGTTCATCAGTACTGATGCTTCATTTAATTGAGTGTACACTTCATATTTCAAAATACAACTGTAGTACAAGCCTTGAAATTGTTCTACAACAGTTGACACATTTTCAAGAATAAGTCATGTTTAAAGTCCCAGGATCACATTTACAAGTAGCTTTCATTTTATCAAGAAAGATGTCTTGCTGACAGAAAAGACCTTTATTTGTGCCAAAACCATTCCTAACTTTGCTTTTTAAATCGATAAGTACATATCAGAAATATAGTGCAGTATTTGTTTTAATGCTTTTGCAAATGGCAACTCTTTCTGAAAGAAACAACTTGAATACAAAAGAAAGGCATAATTATGTCAACGTCATTGTTTTAGAGTGAATAGAACATGATTCTATCATTATCATATCAATAAATTTATGTAACTGTATCAGTACATTTTAAGTGATCCTTGGGCTTTAATATTGATACAGAAATTACATATGGGTACAGTCCATTGTATTAAATTTATCAGTGCATTCATTGCAAATGGTAGTCTTCTTTCAAATTTACAAAATGTCCATTACATAAAGTTAGTAAGAGCCAAGATCATGGCTATTTTCCTTTTCTTTTACCCTTTGGGGCATAGAATACACATTCATTGGCATGGACCACCACCTCCATTTAATCACAAACTGCCACCTCTAAGCACCACAGTGTACAGAGGAGTGAATTGGATAATACAGCGGGATATTTTCTAAGTGCCTAGCCTCAAAAGATGTGCACGGGGGATATGCCCTATCTCTGGCTTAAGGTTATTGCAGTGGGAAATATCACTTATCATATTAGTGTGATGTTAACAAAAATATTTAGAAAACAAGTCGTTAGAGCTGTTATTGGAAAGTAACAAATGCCCCAAAAGTGGTGTCTCGCAGTCTGTGACCTGGACCATAAAGATGTGGACCAAACTTTTAATGTGCCTTTCAAAGTTCCTTCGGGAGCATTGAAATACATGTCGCAAAATCCCCTTTACTCATCACTGCCACAAGTACATGTATGTGGGATGCAAAATATTTTTGAGCCATGGACCAAAGTCTATGAATAGCTTCGTGAAAACGAGTCAAATTGTAAATTAGTGCTTACAACTGAATATAGTCAATGAAAATAACAGTTGTTATATTTATGTAATATAATTTAATATATTTAATTCATATAAGAAATATAGATACTGAATACAATTTACTGTTCTAAACGTGTAATACAAAAAAGTGAAATGTGAAAAGTGAAATTTCCGTTTATATAAGTTGGGAAGCACCTGTCTGAAAATCACCATAACCAGTCAGGGTTGTAACTTGTTTTAGTTATTTTGAAAATAACTTCTACAAGTTATATTTATCTTTTACTCATCACTCACTAAAATAACTTCTGCCACGACAAAACCTTCTGAAGTAGGACATTCTTCAGGTCATCTCTAAGACAATTTTGCCAATAAATCCATTATGTCTAGCTGAAAAGTCATTACTGCCAGCTATAAAGAAAGAACTTGCATTTCTCTCTCTTATCTAAAGGTATTTGCAGAGGTTATCTGCTTGTAATGAAGAAATTCAGGAAAAACTGAAATGTTGAATTGTTACCTAAAGAGATGTACACGCTAGTTACTGATGTGAAGATGGATAACGGATAAGTGATAAATACGGGGGATTTTCTCAAAGTTGTTATTGACGTTCATATCGGTTGTACAGTTTTCTAAAACTATTTTATTTACGAAATAGCCTAACGGTACACAAAGACATACCATAATTTTGAACTGACAGATAAGTGTAAGACAGACCTCACTCAGTTATTCAGTTATTTGACCAACTGAATGTCAAACTGATACTCTGTACTCACTATGGTAGCCCCCCCCCCCCCCCCCCCCCGTATTGCTCTGAATGATTGGCGCTTTTCATATCCATGTTTTTTTGCAATGTTAGGCAGTATTGGTAGGGGCTAAAGAGGGAGATCCTTCTAAAAGAACTAGCTAGAGGAACTATGTGCATTGTAGTTTCGTTAACCTTCATAACTAGTTGTTTTTTTTTGTTGTTGTTTTTTTTGGTTTTGGTTTTGATAGCGATTTGTTTAAAAAGGTCCGATATTGGCATTTTGAGCAGAAACGAGACGATGTTATGTTCTTCTTGAAATACATGTATGTTTTATTATTTCATCAAAATGCAATTTTCAGAAAAATATATTGGATATGTTCGCGAGTTTGGTTTAACGTTACCACAACACCATATTGTTTGAAAAGGTTTTCAAAAATGCGCTTGCTACGCATTAAATACTTTAGTAACGTAAAATTAAAAAAATGCGAAATAATTAATTTATACGGGAACCGTTTTATTTAAGAAATAACATCCATCCAGCGGTGTTAGTCGTTTAATAAACAATAATTTGGAGTACTGATACGCGTAATAGCCACGAAGGCCAAGGCCTGAGTGGTTTAAACTGCACGCAGTACGACATTAGTGTTTATTAGACGATAACAACGCTGAAAAGGATGTTTTTTCGATTCTAACATGACCAGACATTACACAAGTGCAAGCTTTATTTTCTACGCGAACGCTCATTTAACGTCATGCGGCGCAACAGACGTCATGTTTACAGCTATCAGTTCCCGCGTTGTTTATGGTTAAATATAACATAATTTTTCTACTCTTTTGTATATAGAGACAAAATCGTGAGTCATGTTGAATTATGAAATAACATCCGTTCCAGCGGTGTAGTCGTTTAATAAACAATGATTTGGAGTACTGATACGCAGTAATTAGCCATGAAGGCCAAAGGCCTGAGTGGTTTATAACTGCGCCTCAGTACGACAAATTATTGTTTATTAGACGATAACAACGCTGAAAAGGATGTTATTTCGTTTCTAACATAACCAGCTATTACAAAAGGTGAATAGATCATCACAAAGCTTTATTTTCTGCGCGAACGCTCATTTAACGTCATGCGGTGCAACATGACGTCATGTTTACAGCATATCGGTTCCCGCGTTGTTTATGGTTTAATATAACATAATTTTTCTACTCTTTGTATATAGAGACAAAATCGTAAGTCATGTTAGAATGTTGCTTCGTATTTATAAGGTTTATCACTAAATTTAGAAAGATACTTTTCGTTGTTCGTGAAAATTAAATGCGTAGGGCTCTTTGGCTGCTGACAACGTAATGTAAAGACGTGGCCGGCTATGTCATCCGACATGAATCCCTTTGAATATACATGAGTGAACTCTGAAGACGTTTACGCGGCTCTATGTCTTAAACAATATGAACAATTTGGCCGCAGCACTGGCGAGGGAATAAAAAAGATTACAATAATTTGTTTTTCAGAGAAAATTTAATGTGAATTCAATGAGGGGCGTCTTGAAATCCTCATCACAGGCAGGTTTGACATAACCGATATTAGTCAACAAATCACCATCAGTTGCAAACATCCAAAAATTCGATGTAAGTAATGAATTAGTATTATCAATAAAATCATACAATTTTCATAACGCCCCTTTATCGTTCATGGTTATATCCGCAAGTACAGTCACGAAGGAACATGAAAAATCAAACGCTCGACTCGTAAAAGATCAAATTTTCATTTTGAACATTTAAAAATAAACATGAACTGAACAGTTTAGACATGCATTAATACATATACTGGGCTGTTTCTTTTTGGGCTGAGTATACAATCGAGCATCTTATAAGTAAAGTACGCATAGATTGTTTTTATTAATGCAACAGTTACAATTTACTCGGACAAGAATCCACCTCTGAAATATCTGAAATTATTCGCAGTAGTCTTTTGAGAAAACCCTGTTATTCGTTATTCAGGTGTCCATCCTCACCGCGCCGTATTACAAGTTGTTTTCAGAAATTCCCATTATTTTGGTCACCTCAACTTTCAAGGGAGTTATTTCTTTCAGCAAAGGGAAGCAATTTTATTGACAAAATGTTTCAATTATCACTTACTGTAGTTATTTTCAAAATAACTTAAACAACTTACACCCCTGGCTGGTAACAAAAAAAATTATTTGAGCTCTTCAGAGGGTTTACTTCCTTTTACACTGAAAACCAACAGTAAAATTAATACTGTGCCGTACTGTACAGACCACATTATGGTAATGGCCTGCCGTGAACTGCAAAAGTAAAAGAAACCGCAGGGTATCGTAATGAATCATAACACCTCTAATACTGACAAAGTTACATTAAGATCCAATATAA
Organism: Saxidomus purpurata; assembly: GCA_022818135.1. Taxonomy (NCBI): domain Eukaryota; kingdom Metazoa; phylum Mollusca; class Bivalvia; order Venerida; family Veneridae; genus Saxidomus; species Saxidomus purpurata. Next base: position 51,897,622 of record JAFMSR010000010.1, read on the forward strand.
AAATGCAACTAATATTTCGTACAAACGGTTTTCCTATATTTGACCCTGTGATCTAATTTTTGACCCCAGAAGATCCATATTCAAACATGACCTAGATTTTATTAAAGGTGAATATCAGATTTTGGACATGAAACAGATTTGTTTGAAACTTTAACATCTGATCATTTACACTCATTTATGTTCACTTAGCGCTTAATTCAAATAAGATTTTCACTGGAGGTTTTTTTTTTTAAATTTGATTTTCCTATCCTGGTTGCCCAACCAAGATAGTTATTTTATCATAAGTACAAATTTGATACACATACTTTGCCTAAGGAAAGATATAATTATAAGACCATTGTATTATATTTGTAAAATATTTGCATAAACAATTATATATTTAGATGGAATTCATTAGAAATGCAAGTTTGAAAAATTATTATTACCTCCCTTTACCTATCTTGATCGCGCAACCAAGATAGATTGGAAATAAATGAATTCAGAGGCTACACCTAGTTTTAAAACTTGCCTTTTGGTTCAGAATGTTAAAATATTTGTATATCTATCCAATGCAAATGTAAAAGTAGAAATTATTTTGAAATAAAAAAGAAATACTCAACTTTTTAAATACTTTCATATTATAAGGGAGTAATAACAAAATTTTATAAAAATTAATAAAATGTAAATTTCTAATAGGGATCTAACTCTATGTAATGGGTCTTTTTGTTCCTTCAATAAATCTCTTACAGAATATACAAAAAGTAAAAATTGTCATCAAATGTTGCTTAAATGTGATTGAATTAAATGTTAATTGGCCACCTTTAAGGCATTCATTGTGACCAAGTTCCATGAAGATCCAGTGAAAATGCAGCCTCTATTACATACACAACGGACACAAGGCTATCACAATAACTCCCCTTCCTAATTAAACTGAATTTAACTGTCATCTGTCATTTTCTGTTCATTTAACTGTTTAAAATGAAGCTATATATAGCTTAAACTCCCAGGATAACAATTACACGTAGCTCTTATTTTACCAATAAAGATGTCTTACTGGCTCTCTGAGCCAGGTGAGCTAATAAAGAAGGCTTTCTGGCAACTTTTCATGAAAATGACATTTGTCAACATAGTTTTAAAGTGAATAAAACATGGTTCTTAACTTCTATCATCATCCTATCAGTAAATATATTTTTCTTTATCAGTAAATCATTGTGATCTTGGGACTTTAAGCAGTTAAGTAATCTTATGATGACCTTAACAAATTTCATCCCCACTATTGAGATAAAAAGAAATGTTGAAAACATATTTTCTGTTTGCTTCACCCATGTTATACAAACGTTTTGGCCTATTAAACTTTTTTTTCTATATTTAGTCCCTGTCATTCAAAAATAACAGTTCTGCTTGTGTGTACAATTGTTTTAACACCATTTCTACAGCTGTTCTCTCTATATGTATTATAATTCAGGATGCATCCCTAAGAATGCACACCGACAGAAGTTTCATATGGATTTCTCCACCACAGTTTGCAGTATGGCACATATTTTCATGAATATCAGCCTCTTTGCTTTCATGTGTTTCCATTCATTCAATTCGCTTTCTTTGATCACTTTGTCTCGTTATCATGTTAGCTTTCATATATCTTACCATTATTTGCATATAATAATGACTTGCATGTAATTATGACTATTGCTTAGGATGTTGTTTAAATATTAATGCTACATACTACTAAGTCAGTACTGATATTCTAGTTGCCCAGGTTATAAAACACATATCACATACACTAACATGATTGTGCCAGAGCTACAAACTGTATTTTGTGTAGCCAATCAACCTTTGAAAAGGTAATTTCTCATGTTTTTTCTCCATCTTTGTGCTCTAAGATAATCATGGTGTGCAGCTGAAGTCATCTGTTAGGTGGCCTTTCACAATCATTCTCTAGTGTGACTACCCGTTCATGACCTCCAACAAGATATCTTTTACACCATTTTACTGTTTATTTTTTTCAACACAAAAAGTCATAATATATTGACTACTCATTTTCATACACTTGAGCACATCATGTAACTAAAAAAAATTTAGTTGCTCAAACACGACTTTACAGTATTTCAATGGCATGTAATTTTCACATACATGTCATTTCCTGTTTTAACCAATTTGCCTTCTGTTTATCTGTACCCATCAAAGGATGCAATCTTTGCTGGAAGTAACTCCCGAAAGGCTCCAATGTTTTCTCAAAAATATATCCGGTCATTTCATCAGCAATGGTGTGATCTGTAGAAAAAAGAATTATCTGATGAAAGTAATTGTTCATACATGTATTTGTTAACATACCTTAAATTTTATATAACTATATTCAAAATCTTGAGCAATCTAAAGGCCCTGATACAAGTGTGATTTAATTAGTTGGCACAAAAATCTTATGAAAAATTGTTAATTATTTTCGCTAAAATTACTTAGAAGTATGTAGTTGTTTCACAATTGAAAAGGCAATCAAATTACAAAACAGTAAGAATTCTTCAACTTGTTTGAAATTTAATTATTAAAAGTGACCTTATTTACAAGGGGTGTTTTCTTTCTCGTGGAAGACAGCAACTTATTCCTTTTTGTTGTACATTGCCGTCTGTGACACAGGAATGCCAAGCTTGTGACACATATCTATGGTCTGAAAAACAATTGAAAAAAATATTAATTATTTCATAAATATAATCACTTTCATGGAACACATTTAACAAAACATTGAGTAGGCTAATGAGTAATTAACAAATAAACTAAATCAGTGAACTTTTGACATTTCTCTCTACACTGTCTATATTATAGGCTTTATACTATTTCAGTCATGATAATTAACTAAATTAGATAATTTTGATAACTATTAATATAAACAGTTACATCCCTATCCCACAAATGAACTTTTAAAGAATAATGTAGTCCCTAATTGTCTTTAATGGTTAAGTTTTAAACTCATTTCTTACAGAGAAATGGTCAGATTGAATCTACTGATAAAGCTAGATGTTCAAACAGTAAGGATAAAAGTACTTTTTTCTTAATTTGTTCTAAAGCCAAATTGAACATCATAACATTTAATGATTTTGTATGTGTTAGTATCTAAGTCATTAATATAACTTTTGACGACAGTAATACAATCTTGAATATAAAAAATATCAGTATATCAGAAACCATTCAATAATAATATCTCGGAATTATTATGTGCACACATACAAACTTAGTGACCCAAGCCAATCAGTGTAGTGTTTTATGACCCTAGTAATTGCCAAGGGCAATTTACTGACTTGTTGAAAAAATGTAGCTTATGAAAACATTGCATAATATTGCATAATATTATGTAATGTGACCACATGGGTCCTAAGACATCAGTGATGGACTAGCTTTTGTCTCAGCTACTGTTACAACATGTACAATAAATTTATAAAAGTTGGTAACTGAACTTCAAATAAATTTGCCAAAAAATTAAGATAAGTATTAAACTAATACTTTTAAATTTTAACATGAAGCCCAATAGATCTATGCCATGCATAGCTTTTAAAACTGAAATTTTCAAAGGTCAGGTAGGTAAATACTAGTACTTGGTAGATAATAACTTTATGGTATTCATTTATTGCAGTAAATGCATTAAAATGAACATTAACCTACAGTTTTGAGTGATGTAAACTAACAAATTTGCTACAGCCTGATAAAAAGGTATACCTGTGCACTTCTAATGATTAATATTTTTTTCATTTTAGACTTTTGTAGTGTTACATACTCTTAACCAATCATTAACCAAGTACCGTAACCGTTATGCTATATAGATTATTTTTTTCAAAGAACTTAAATCTTTTTAAGAGTTCAACTGATTGGTAAGATAAAAATCTGCATTTTATGTTATATTTTTGTAACAAATACATAATTCCCAACAACCTTCCTCAACTGTCACACAATTCTCTAAATAAGAATTAGCTTTGCAAATAGTCTGTTTGATATATATAAATATATCAATTTGAATTGTTATGAAAACTTGCTGTATAATCAATTGTGAAATATTTAAGTAAATCCTAAATAAAGCGCTCTATTGTTGTCGCATGAAAAAAAATAAATATAGTCTATATAGACACATACCAGTAATTATGCAGGGTCTTATCAGACCTAGTGTTGTTAAATTGTATTCATGACATCTAAATGTTACATTCAAAATGAAATTTACAATTATTTATACTTGCTGAGAAAGTATGTTTCTAAACCT
>JAFMSR010000010.1:51902340-51999840 GCA_022818135.1 Saxidomus purpurata
CAAATACTAAAGTCGTCCCTTCGCCCCTGAAGTTGTTTTATTTCCTGAATTTTTAACAGAACCAGATTTATTTTTTTAAACTTTTTTTCCAAACTATGCTATATTGACTGTTAACATCCAAGTACGAAATATGTCTTTTTCATTTCCAAAAATACCCCACCCCCCTTTCAAAATTTTAATAGAAACGCCTTTCATAAGCCATAGGGTTTGAAAGCCATCAAGTACTACACTCGCCATTTGGAAGATACATAGTACGCTAAGAAATCTTTGGGTATGTTGTTTACAGAAAGAACGCATTCCGAGGTTTAATTTAGAAGATGGTTTTGACATTTCTCTTCTGTAAACCACATAATGTTGCGATCACAGACACAACTATGACTTTTTTTCATGTTGATAATTCCGACAACATATTTAATGCCTGCTTAAAGTAATGACATTTTGCAAAGGTCCGCTTCCTCTATTACTGTGGGTGCTTCGATTACGGTATTTTTGCCTAGTTTCTATAACAATTTCTTTTCTAAACTTCATGTACATATCTGGGTCCTATCATGGTTCACTACTGGACAAAGATAACCTATGGGGTTATACATAACAATACATATTTGTTTTTGTAGATATATCTTTTGCAAGCGTAGACGAAAAGACCCTCACTGTTTAACTGAGACTGTTTAGTGACAGTAACCACTCCTAGCACCGCATTTAGGAGATTTCTATGCTCAGATAATACGAACACTCAATGTTCCCAGAAATACCACATCGTTTATTCCATTGAAACTACAAAGTCTACCATTAAGCATATTATGTCTAAAAAAATCACACAACCTCGTCATTGTAGATCATGACCACCTGACAGTCTCTAGAAATCTTAAATATAACATACCATTTTCAAGAACACAGTATCATATGAACTCCTTTTTCCCTCGCACGATCAGATACTGGAACGCCTTGCCTTATAACATCAAGGACAGTGTGAATCTTCAGTGCTTCACATCTGGCCTAGACTCATATATGGACTAATGTCATCGTCCTGTTTTTATTTTTAACCAAGTTGTATATAGTACTACTTTTACTCTCTTAACACATGCATATCATGTATCATGTAATTTAGCATTTTCTTTTAACAACTGCCCCGACCTCCCAGTTATGATCAGAAATTGATTGTTGGGAGTATCCCCGTAGATGTAGATGTAGATGTCCAGTCTCATCACCAAGGTATGATGTATCAAAATAAAACCCACAATTCAGAACTTTTTCTTCTTAACTGATATTTTCATCTTCATCCCCACAGAATCATTCAGTTAACATATTTTAATGATTGACTGTTTTCTGTTGTTTTCATATATTGGTCTATTGAACTTGCCCCGTGGCTGTACGTACAGGACGCTCTTTTCTACAACAAATTAGAAAGAAAAATTAACAATTGCATTTTGTTTTAACATCTTACAATCTACACAGTAATATTAATTCTACTGAAAATTTACTGACATAATAGCAAACAGTGCAGATTATGATCAGACTGCATGATCATGATCTGCACTAGGCACAAACGCGTAATAATTGGCTACCAGCACAATAAAGGATAAATAATATCATTGGCAACAGCCAGTTGAAACAGCAAATTAAAACTATAAACAAACTTACTGTCTGCACTTTACAAATCAATTAATGTGGGTAATACATGGAGTAACAGTTGATTTTACAAATTATATTCATGGCTTTGAGTTTCAATGACAAAATATGACTGAAGTACGGAAACAAATTTTTAAATGTCAGCATGTTAAATAAAATAAGAATGAAAGAACAAGTAACTTTAAAGTTACTCTTGTTTCAACATCTGACAATGTTATATTGCAGTATATATCACTAAAAGTAATCACTTGTTTGTAGAAGAAAAATTGAGGCTGTAGCATGTGTGGCATCAGTGATTTATTTACATAACTTAACACTTTACTCCATTTGAGAGACAAAAGGCATAACTTTAACCAATAACCTGCTTAATTTTCCGACATGGACTATTAGTTTCTTATATGAGCACGAGGTTCAGATCGAAATATCCGTCACTGAGGGTAACTGTTTTGGCGGGAACGAGGCTCTGCCGAGTTCCCGCGAAACAGTTACCCGAAGTGACGGATATTTCCATCTGAACCAAGTATCTCATGGAAGAAACTTTTTCTTGCATACCGTCTTGCACTTTGAAATGGATATTTAAAAACAAACTTATCGAAATGATGCATTTTGATATAAAAACAAACATTCTTTAGATGTTATGTATGGGAAAGTGACGTCACATTGTTTATAACGTGACGTCACATTGTTTATAACGTTACGTCACAAGTAAGCACGTAAGTCGTCTTACACGGGGGGGGGGGGTGTAAGATGAGATTTTCCAGCACTGGTAAAAACTGCAGATATCGCCATCTGGTATGCAAGAATTGTCCATTCTTGACTCTTAATAGTTAAACAAAGGGATTGGACTGACTGTATAGCAAAACGTGGTGATCATGAACAGATCGCACGGATGTGCAGTCTGATCAAGATATGGTCTGGTCTCAAAGGCAGAATCATCTTCCTAGAGCATGTTAAGGTTATTACATTATCAATTTAAATCATGTTAATAACAATTCATTGATTCCTTACTGAGACTTATATTCAATCTACTTAGTGAGGTATTGGTCAAATATGTTAAATAGTTTGTATTTTATCATTGAATTACAGTAAGATATAAGTACATTCACCACGGTCCAGTGCTCAAAATTAGACTATAGTCTACTTTATGGTCCCTGTGACATATCCTTGTTATGTTATCATGTAAATGATGAGTGCACATATATATTAAAGTCAAGTCTAACTTGATCTCTTTTGTGAAAACAGTGCTCTGACAAATGGGAACAAGAGAGCCATGATGGCCCTATAGCTCTCATCTGGCTACTAATCTAGGCCTTGTGGTTTCAGAGAAGAAAATCTTTTAAGTGTTTCCTACATAAGCTTATGTAAAAACAAGTGACCCCCGGGCGAAGTCAATTTTGACTCGGGGGGTCATAATTTGAACAATCTTGGTAGAGGGCCACTAGGCTAAATATCTAAGCTAGATGCCTTGTTGTTTTAGAAAAAAAGATTTTTTAAGTTTTTTTTTATATATATTATGCCTATGTAAAAACAATTGACACCCCCCCCCCCCCCCCCCCACGGCGGGGTCAATTTTGACCCAGTCTTGGTAGAGGTCCACTAGGTTATGCAACATGCCAAATATCTAAACTCTAGGCCTACCTTTTCTTGAAGAAGACTTTCCTTTCCGTTGCCATGGCAACCAAAGTTCTGCATGGAATGGAATTATCTGAACACCTATGATAGGACTTTATGCATGATACATTCCTGCCAAGTTTCACCATCATTGGCCTTGTGGTTTCAGAGGAGATGTCGTTTGAAGGAAAATGTTAACGGACGTCGTATGTCGTACAGTGCCAGGTGAGCTAAAATGTGTAGGTCAAAACCAAATATTTGTATGATCGCGGTAATATATATATATTTTCCCTTCGAAAAGTAAGAAGAAATATGTAATTAAGATAGGTGACTTTCCACCATGTCCATACTCTGTTATGACTTTTCCTGCAATTTATTCAAAGCTTGCAAGTCTTTCAATTATTGTACAGACCACTTTCTTCTACTCAGCTTTTTTCTTTGAATGAATATGACAGCCATCAGAATATGCTGCATTTTGTTGAAAACCCCAAGTTTTCTAATAATACCATAGACATTTCTTATTCAAGTGTAGACTATGGTTAAAATCTTTCACGGGTGATCTTGTTCAACCGTGCACACTATTTGTTAGCAAAAAAGTCTGGTTTAATAATTAACATATAATAAAGTCCAAACTGTACAGGGTGACTGTATATGAAACTTTAATTATTAAAGACCGCCACTTAAGGGGGATCGCTGCTGGAAATCAAAATAACAAGAAATATCATTGACCCCGTTTTTTATAGAGACTATCATAATTATTGTTTGGTCATTTCTGGAAAAATAATGATAGTCGATGACTGAACTTTTTCGCAATATTTTATCGTTATACCATCAAAGCAAGGTACTAAATGCAGACTTAGCTAGAATTCGGGAATCGAAAACTTTTATATATGTGGTGCATTTTTCAGAATAGATATCGATTTTCCGTCTGTTCTAACGTAATATGTCATTCTTTAGGATGACAAATAAGGGATAGTGATATTTTCATCTCAATCTGAATAAATATTACACTCCTTATCATTACCCCACCGACTTTACTTAATTATTTTTGTTTCAATTTTTGATAAATGATTTTTTCATGATTAAGGAATAACAAGATATTTCCAATATTTTGCCTACAGTATGATTAAGACCTTTGTTTTAGAACGCAAAATAAATAAATTGGAGTCGATGTGCATATAAGAAAGAAATTTGTGAATTTAGTCACAAAATGTGAGGTCCAAAAACAATTCTCAAAAATGTTCAATCTTTTTGCACTAAAATATTTATATTGTGCCTAATTTCATTACTGCATAATTGTTTTTTTTCCATTTTAATTAAAATTTTTGAAATACAACAAATAAAAATTTCCGGAAGTGAAAAATCCAAAACCTCACAAGTGATTCCCCTTAAAATCCTTAATAAAGACTGTTTCAGAAAATATCAAGTATTGTACATTAACTTAATATCACTGGCGCTAGACACAAAATCAATAGAAATGTAAAGGTCATATAGTAAACTTCGTTTATACGAACTAATTGGGACCATTTAAATTTATTTCTTATTTCCGGATTTTGTTATATCCATATAGCATTTTCATAAAATATGAAAGAAAAAATCTCTTATATCAGGATTTTGGCTTTATCCGTAGTCGTTATAAACATAGTTTACTGTAAATCGAGTTCCATTTCTTTAATAAAATATCATAGACAATAATTAACAGTTTTAAGAAAGACATTTAGCACTGCTTTCTGTGTATGTCCTTTAAGTATGTTACGGTTGTAAAATTTCTTACAGGTAATCATTCAAAACTGATATGTTATAATATTTTCTGACCATGTATACCAATTTACTATGGACAGGGTAAATTATGACTCTAGGGGCATGATGCGATCAATCTTGATATAGTTTTTTTCCTGTATAAGTCTATGTAAAACAAAATTATGGAAGGAGTAAATTTTGACTCAGGGGCATAATTAAATTTAAAATCTTGATAAATGTTCACTAAACACTGCTACACACCAAATAAATATGTTTGTGGAGGAGATACTGCTTAAGGTAGGACGACTGTAAAGATTTCCCGCCATAATTTCGAAGATCGGTAAATGTCGGTAAACACCCGTAGATTCCGGAGATTTTTTTACATGTGATTTATTTTTTATCTACGAAATAATATTTCATTTATTTCCTTATTTCTTTCATTATATTGAATTTAATTACTATCATTTGCTTGAATAATCAAATTATGTTGAAAAAAATAAAAAAAATCAAACTGGAAGTGACAAGTGCGAATCGAAAGTAATTTGTTTTCGCGAAAACAACAAAGATGAATCGTGATTAAAAAGGACGCTTTTTACGGAGCAAGCAAACTGTATGGCGAAGGAAACATATCAAGAACAATCACATGTATTGTGTAAACCAGGAAACAGAAACTACGGCTTCCAAATGAATGTGAACCGTGAAAATTTGGAAGAAGATAATTTGGTGGAGTGAGAAGTTCTTCTGTCAAACCTTATGTTTCCTAATTGTTTGATATCGTTTACGACTTCTTATGAATGTTGACCTTGGAAATTTGGAAGAAAATAATTTGGTGGAGTGAAAATTCTTCTGTCTTTATGGATATTGTCAAAGTGTGGACTTGGGCCAGTGCCATTAATTTACCTGCTTACTTAAACCGGTTAAAGGTGAACCATCTAAACAGGGACGCCGAGGGATGCCATGGTTTTGCATTGAACACCAAACTTGGAACTGGTATGGTGTATTTGTAAAAAAATGCCTTTTAAATAAGGAAATACAATCTGTACTCATTGCCGCTTTCAGCAATAGAAAATTAGAATCATTATGTTCATTAGTTGTAATTATTATTAATATTCTCGGCTTTGCACATCCGGGTACTAATAAGTTATTTACATTCAGAAAAGGTGATTCCTCTGCTGTCATCGCTGGTCTCTATGCATCTTTAACTTTGAATAATACAATAACCAAGATTAGAAATGAAAGAAGACGACGATCTTCCATTACCTTGAAACAATCCGATTGTTTTTTGTTATAATTCTATGTCGTTAAAAGCTTTTTAATTGTTATAGGCTTTACACCGTGTAATGACGCTATTTACTGTACATGTTTGACAATGAAGTAAATAATTGTGGGATGTACTGTCGCCCCGGAAGCGGGATCATTATTTATTGTAAAATATGCTGATTGCTTTTGATAAGGCCGCTTGATTAATAATAATAATTTAATTTATCAAAATGAAACTTTTCAAAAATTGCCAGTCAAGATTCATTTGCTGCACAAGCCAACGTTAGTGGTTCGATAGAAGACATGGGTGTCTGTCCATCTTTAGATGCATCACCAGCAGTAAAGTAATAAAATGCTTTTTGAAAGTTTTGTTTAAGAATTATATTATGAATATCCAAGTTTATTTTATGATTTTCAGTGCAAATTGACGTTTCAATGCTTTTTATGATATTTCCAACAGTTTTCGACATTTCATTGAAACAAACTCTACAAAAGTAAATTTTGTTTTTTGTGTAAGATGGAATTTATATTTTATCGAGAGAACATGTCACATACTTTGAATGTTTCCTGTTTCGGTTAGGGTTAGGGTTAGGGTTAACCCTAACCCTTAGGCCTGTGACAATACATCCTTCTTTTTTCTTAGAAAAACTGGCATGCTTAAAAATTGTTTTATTCTAGCTGAATAATAATTCTGGCATGTGTTTATAATAATTAGACACGAACAATTCTGAAATCACTGAACATGTGAAAATATGTACTTGAATTTTGAAAACTATATATAAATTTCTATTTTGCTTTGTCAAGGCGGCCTTTGCAGGGGTATTAATCAACTTCAGTGATACATGTAGTTTCATAATACTGTTTTATTGCAGTTTAAAACTTGTTCTGGATTTCATTTGTAATAGTGCCACATTAAATATGATACAATTATTTAACAAATGCTTTGATTTGGAACTTATGAAAACCCTAGGGGTGACATAATTAGAATAAAATGTTTGAAATATCTGACATAGACGTTAGTTTTTTCTTCTTTTTTCAAAAACTAGATGGGCAAATTGCTTTGTTTTTTTAATTTAATTGCAAATAGGTTATTTAATAAAAATAACTAATAAATACTGACTGAGTATTCATATTATTGACTTGAGACTCGTTTATTTTTACACAACCTCTTTTCTTCTCAGTTGGGACCGCTTCCATTTTATGCTGGGTTGCCATGGATAATTGGCAATTGTAGATTGTTGGTTTACAAGAATGTCTTATAATGTCTGATTTTTAATTCTGTCACTATTACTAAGTGTATAGACACCGGAATTGTTACAGAATTTACAAATGTGAGAGAATTATAGAACTCTAATCTACCCTAGGGGTCAAATTATTTGAATAGAAAGCAGAAATATTGGGTCTTGAAAGAAAAATTCAATTATTGTTTTTTTAATGATGGTAAGTACCTGAAATTTTGCACACAAATCAGTGACATGATATAGATAAAGAAAATTATATGTCAAATTAGATTTGGAAAGGTGTCCATTACAGTTGCACTACCTTAAAACAAAAAGTTGTCGACACTCGAAACGGATATACAACATATACAAACAATAGTCCTTACCTTTTAAAGAGCATCATACCGAAGATGGACAATCAGTTGATCAATATCTCCAAGTATATTAATCATCTATCTTCACTTTATTATCATCTCTTGATGCAACAACATCTAACACTCCAACCATTGTTACACAGTTTTTATTCTAAATTACATGTAATTCTTAGATTGTTCCAATCGATGCATACAATCAGTTCATATTTCTTTTACTTGTTGAAACCAATTTGCTGAAATTAACCTGAAAAAAGAGTAATAAAACTAAAATACCACCATGTTCCTTTTTATAACAAGAACATTTGTAAATTGATACCCCATACTATTAATATGATAGAATACTGATATTATAATATTTAGTAATGAAATGCAGGATTGTACTCGTTTGAATGTACTGTTAAGCGTCGAATTATCTAAATGTCTAATTCCTACAGCGGTCTCTGGGTAATCAACCGTTGGATATTATCAAAACACTAGTTAATATTTCTGTGTTTTAAAAGCATACCACGAAAAAAGACCCTATCTTGATGAAATCCTTATCCTATGTAACTCTGCCAGTTGAAACTGGAATCATATCACATATCTATGAATAACAACATTCCACCGTAAACTATTTACTAATGTGTGTATATTACGTAATTGCTGACGTCACTGCATTAATAAAACTCATGGCAAGTAACTAATCATTTAAAGTGCCCGTAGAGCCGATGAACGTACATAATTTATATGTCCATAATTTAATCATTTTAAGAAACCGTTTGATAAAATTTATCAAATAAGGGTACTGTAGCTAGTAAACGCATCTTTACTGGCCACCAAGTCTGAAACTGGGGAGGGGGGGGCGGAGGAGGGGGTCACTCGAATGATTTTCGCACCCCCTCCCCAATAGTCCAAAGGAGATGGTAAGTATGCATTGGCGAACTGGTCGGGGAGGGATGGGTCCGAGAGCCAGACCCTTTCATTCTTAGACGTGGGCGCAATTGAAATTGCAAGTGCAAATCGATTAGAAAATGTTCACCCATGTATAGCTATTTATTGTTTATTCAAGTTCCGAATAGGAAAACTTGCTACTGTATACAATGTTTATTCATGACCCTCTCTGCCGTCATATATAAATAATCGTTTGATGAAAATTTGATTTAAATTGCTTCTTAGTACAAGACGCTTGTTGGTAAACAGAGAAGTAACTTTTATCTACCCTACAGTTTCTGTGTCAAAATAACACGATATTTCATTATCGATATATAACAACAAACATTCTTTAAATTTGCATTAGTTCATAAAATTGATAAATCCTGCAATGTTCAGCCGTTTCTCTTCCTCAGTATTCAACACAACGGTTTTAGCAACCAGAAAAAAAGCCCGGCAGTGGCAGTTCTTTTTTCATGACATCCTTTATATCATATAAAGACGTTGCAGTTTTGTTGATGATCTCGTTTCTGTCATGTAAAAACTGACGTCGCTAACTTTGAGTTCATCCACGATATCAACGTTATGGGCGACACCATCTTGGATTCAGCGACGTCACGTCAGTAACATTACGGCCTATAGGAAAAATCACAAAATTTAAATTTTGAATAAAATAGTTATGAAGTTAATCAAAGAAATGAAAAAGGTGACTAGAGATACTAATTTTTCTCATGATGCTTATGTTCTTTTTTGTTGATGACCTGTGCACATTCGAGATTTTATCGAAGTCTACCGTTTGAGTGGGGCCCACTGTAGTAAGAATTTATAAAAAAAGGGGCCATTACTCATTACAAAATCAGCCTAGAGCATCCTTAATAAGACTTGGTACCAATCAATCCTGTGAAGTTTCATGTCCTTTTCGCCAAACAGATTTTTTTGCATTTCTGTGCGTTGAATCGTTACAACCTGTCTAAATTCCTCCATTTACAGAATGTATCAACATCATTTTGTAATATTGCTGTATCATTTGGGGTTTTAATAACTCTGTAGAGTTTTGTATCGTCACTAAAAAGTCTACAATACTTTGCACTGCCTGTGGTTGATCGTTATTCGTTAATAAACAATACAAAAAGCAGTGGTCCAAAATATTACCCTGGGGTACACCAGATTTAATGTTAAATAGTAAAGATGCATCTAGAGACCAGCGAGAGAAAGCCGAGGAATCACATTTTCCGAATATAAATAATGTATCAGTACCCGGACGTGCGAAGCCGAGAATATCACCATTTCTGCCTAGCTGTGAATGTGTACCGAATAATTGATGGAAAGTGAGTATGCTTGAGTAACGTTTAAGATTTTAGATTGTCGTAAAAAAGCTAGTCTAATGAGGCCTAATACAATGTTAAAGCTAGACAGATATATTTTGGATGGGCTCTTTCTCTGAGGTTTGAAAACTATAAAATATCAGATAAAAAAGCCCGGGTCAAACGGATGAGCCCAATGAATTAATTAGTCTACACAAAAGCTGTAGGACCTACTACAGAGGTTAGGTTGATTTACAAATACAAATTATCTTTCATGTCGGTATGGGATAAATTTGATATGAAATGCGATGTTAACTTAAAACCTGACATTTTACCATATTATCTCATGGCCTGATCATAACATAAGGATGTGTAGATGATATCTTTTACATGAACAGACCGTAGGCCCCATGTTAAGGGGCTGTAAAGTACATTCTATACCATTTCTTTTTAGCATTCTTGCTGTTGTTGTTGTTTATATCGAGACCAGGTTAAATGCCGATACGAATTAATCACATTGATTGATTGAGTGAATTAACCAAAAGCTCATATTGCACCTCCCTCAATGTAAGATGACTCTCGTGAAGTACTTGTGACGCAGCGTTATAAATATTCTGATGTCACTTCCTCAAACAAATCATTTTACTATCGATTATTTGTATATCATAAAGCACTATTTCGATAGGTTTGTATTTAAAATCTATTTTACGTTTTCATCACGAGACATTCGGTTCAAATGGAAATACCTGTCACCAGCAGGTGTTTGTTTTCTTTAAGTATAATTCTTGGTGAAAATGAAATAGTCCCGAAAACAATTAAATTTTAATCAAAGATTGAATTGAGATACAAATAGACATAATGAATTACAAATAAACAGACTAGACACGGTTAGTGAGTAACCCCCTCATCCTTACCCTGCAGCCCAGAGAAGTTGGCCCCGTGGCACTAAATATCCACCTAGTCCCTGTTTATCCAGTGACTCTTACATTTGTCGTTTTCCCGCAGCCCGGAGAACTGAGTCCCGAATCCCTTAGTTTCCCCGGTCGCAAATTAAGCCCTGTGTCCCAGCCTAGTATCCTTGCGCGTCCTTGTTACCCCGTGTTTAGTATTGTCCTTGCAGCCCGGTGAACTGAGCCCAATATCCCTAAGTTTTTACTGTAGCAAATTAAGCCCCGTGCCCCAGCCTAGTATCATTAAGCGCCCTGGTAGCCCGTGCTTCGTAGTTTCCCAGCAGCCCCGTGAAATAAGCCTTAAATTCCCTAGTATCCAATTCCCTATTTACTGCATGTCCCCTAGTTTTCCCGCATAGGACCATGGGGCTGAGCTCTTTGGGTTGTAGGATAACTAATCGAAGCGGTGTAACCAGGAGCTGTATTCATAAATTCACAAGGCAATGTACTTAGGAATGCTGATATTCCAGGGAAGGCGTGTATGTAACAGTGGGATTTGTGGATACTGAGGGACACTTGGACGATATCACGGGCTTCAGGATTTCTATGGCATATGGAGATTTTTTGGGCTTCTGGTGTTGCTATGTTGAATATTGTGCCAGCAAGCAAGATGGTCACTTGTAAAATTGTATCTTTTGTTGATTTTAATGAAAAATATGGTCAACATTGCTAGGTATACCAAAAGCATTGGATTTTTTCGACATTAAGATATAACAAAATGATAATTTATAATATTTCTTTTAGATAAATCTAAAAAGTTGATCTATGTTTATACATTCTATCTAAAAATAAATTGCTGCCCAATTGTAAGTCCGTACTCTGCTATGCATCAGGAAAACAAATTAATCCTTGTTTTTCTTACTAAATAGGTTAATTTAAATATTGACCGTTATTACTTTGCAACGCAGCTCGAACACACAACCCACACCAGGCAAGTCAATCTGTTGTAGCCATAACTTTATCTTTTTGATGGAATTTAATACCTTTAACATATGAGCTTGTCTCGCCTGTTGTGCGATGAGCGCTAATTGTAAATATGTGAAAGACGTAAAACAAAAACATTTGTCTTTTTCTAATTTTAATTAACTACAGGTTTGGCATTAATTTTGGCCATGACTGGAATAAAAAGGTTTTTAGATAGGTTCCCCCGGTAACGGTTGGAATCCAATAATAAATTCAGCAGATACATGAAAGTTCATGCCAAAAAGGTGCGATTTAGAAATTAAAGAGCAAGCATTCCGCCAAATAAGCGGACTTACATGAATCTGCAGACAATGATCGAGGACCAAGCCATGGCCAAAACGGATATCGATTATGTACATGTATATACAAGCTCTCCAGTAAATATGATTTTATATAGACCAGACGACAGTGTGTTCAACATGATATCATATCCGATTTCTGATAAATGAGTGCCGTCGGTGTAGAAAAATTGCTCTTCTGCCTATATATCGGCGTACTTAATGTATCCGCCACCGTTTCTTACGAAAAACGCTGCAACTGAACTGTTAATTCGTTTTCTAATATTTTCTGCATGTATGTAACGCCATGATCTGCGGGGAAGAATTTGCGACCATACAAAAGTAGTGTTTGGTAGTGATGGCTTCAAAATTTCGGTCAGTAAACTCTTTAATGAGGATGTTATGCCCCAAATAGAGTTTGTCCCAATGTCGTTTCCGCCGCAGTGAATAATTATAATGTCCGGTTCTTCCTTAAATTGTAAGAGATAATTAACAGTCTTTAACTTTCATTCCACTTAGAAATTCCCATGTTATCCGAACATTGAAATGTTGTAAACCTAAACTGTTCCCATCTGGTCTGTATGACAGCCTATGGTAGGCTCCCTTTATAATGGAAGACCCTATTATCCAAACATTGGTCTGTTTAAACTGTAATATTTTGTAACAGAATGCATTGGAAATATATACTTTCACTGTATGAAATTGCGTCATTCGGTAAGAAACCATTCTTATATTTAAACATTCGTGGGTTAAACATATTATAAACTGTAAACTTCTAAACACGCAAAGAAAAATAATATGACAGAAACTTTAACGTTCAACTGGAATCTAACACGTGAAAACAGTTAACAGAGGCAGAAGCCTAACTAATGTCGTTGAATGTTAGCAGCCCGATTGCGGAGCACTAGCAATATTCTGTGGTTATAGACTATTTTGCCAAAGACGGACGGCACAGCCTACCATATACCAATGGTTTCAGTGGCATTTTGGCACGTCCTTAACAAACACATTTATTATATATAAAATGTTACCATATACCAATGGCTTTAAAAATCTAAGCAATTAAATTTTAAATAGCAGTGCCGTATACCAATGGCTTAAGAGAATATCTAATAACAGACTTTTGAGAATCTGTGTAATTGTAACTTCTAATAACATTGCCATATACCAATGGCTTTAAGTCTATGCAAATTGCAATTTCTTATAGCATTGCCGTATACCAATGGCTTTTGAAAAAATATATAAATGTAGTTTCTAATTATAGCATTACCATATACCAATGGCTTTTGAAAAATAAATGCTAAATTAGGTTAGTATTAATACTATTATGCCCACACTATATATATTGCTGATGATTGCACGACTATTCATCAGCAAAACACTTGTCATCCTAACTGTATTTCCATATCAAAATTTACCGAATGTAAGATTTATAACTATTTGAATTCCACCTTCCCTTAGACTTTATGTTTTCTATTGATTGCCCATCTCGAAACATTGCAGTTGCGCCACCGATTCTAAAGGAATGTGACTTGTGTTTAAGCTCCCCACCCCCCCCCCCCCCCCCCAGGGTGTTTTCCCCCCCCCCTCCCCCCCCATTGTGTTCCTTTCCCTTTATTGTTCGTTTTGTCCTCGTGTGTTTGCTTTGTATGTATGTGTGTTGGTGGTGTGTATTGTGTGTGTATATTTTTGTTTGTGTGTTTTTTTTTTGTTTTTTTTTTTTTTTTTTTTTTTTTTTTTTTTTTTTTTTTTCCCCCCCCCCCCCCCCCCCCCCCCCCCCCCCCCCCCCCGTTTTTTCCCCCCCCCCCACTGGCATTCCCTGTTTGATATTATTTTTGTTTTTTTGTACAAATTAAAATCTAAACCTGCAAATGTTGTAGCTTTCCTTAACACCGCATTAAACTGAAAACATGTTAACGGACTTCCGTCAAAATGAATAAAGAATGGGCCAGCAGCAGTTGGTCTAAAAGCTATGTATTTTGTAATATTTTCATAGCAAGCTTTGTTATTGTCACTTATTTCGATATCGACTGATGTTCCGGTACAAGTTTGGTCTGTTTTAGATTTTTTCAAATAGACATTTATTCTTTCTGAACCAAGTATAACGTCCTGGAACTGAAGAACGTCGGATAGCGATTTCTTATTATGAGTAGCAAATTCGCTTATACGCAAAAGACCAATGTAGGCTAGAGAGAAGGCTGACGCAAATAGAAGGGACTCGAACTGTGACCTGCAGACATGAGTCAAAGAATCATTCAGTTTTAATAGAACTAATTGTGTTATTGGTTGTCTTGTATCGGTATGATTGTTTGACGCTTGAGCCCTTCTAACCTGCTTCTAACAATGAATTGCTTTGTATTATCTTATAAGTCATTCAATTTATTGACGTAACTTATTGCAGAAATGTGACAACTTATCGTAGAATGAGAGTACTGCCTCAAAGACATAAATGCTATGTATTCCGTGATTTGTTCGACAGCTGGCGGCCTTGCCGTTTGTGTAAAAACGAAACGTGGCGAAAGAATCAATTCCTGAGCGATATCGCTTCAGTGTATTTTGTGAAAGTGAAGCACTGAGAAGTCTGTTTATTTCATGCTCAAAAGCCGAAGGAAGGATGGCAGTAGTTGATAGAGCCTTGTCCACTGAAATCGACTTATAGAATCAGCCATTCTGTTTGATTTTCCAGATATATGTTTGCATTTTAACACAGTGTTATTTTCCAAAAGTAAAAGCGTAAGGTGTCGGATTAAATGCATTTCTCTGCCATTTTTCGATGTCTTTTTATTGATAATGCTAAGTAATGCTTCATTGTCGGATTGTAAATTTATTCTTGTATTTTTTACCTTTTTGCCCCAAATATGAAATGCTAAAATAATTGGAACAAGTTCTAAATATATAATATCTTTAAAGATTTCCGGTTCCCATATATCAGGCCATTTTATAAATGACCACTGGCCCTGAATTAACATCCGCAGCCTAAGTGTTTGTTTCCCGATGCATCTGTGAATAACTGAAGAAAAGTCGAATCGAGCCAATTTGGGTTAATAAACCTACGTAAACCATTGAAATTTCTAATAAACTGTAGCCAAATATCTGCGTCTTCTCTCATTGAATTGGTAACCCTGATAAAATGAAAAGGTTTACGTGCTTGACACATGACGTCATAAAATCTACGAATGAACGCCCGACCTGCTGGTATAGCTTTACAAATAAAGTTTAAAAGACCTAATGTAGACTGCAAATCTCGTAAACGTATTTTTTTGCTGTTAATTAAAGACAAAAGTTGCCGCTCGGCTTTGCAAATTTTTTCATAAGGTACATTTATTGTATTATCTTGCATCAATTTCCAAACCTAGAAAAGTAATTATTTTGACTGGCCCCGTCCATTTTTCATCATGTAAAGGCACACCTAAATCGTCACAAATGTTTTGAAAATTTTTCACAAGAAATGAACAGTTTTTGTAAGAATTGCCAGCCATGAAAAAATCATCTAGCAAGTAGTCAACATTATAAGAACCCAATTCCTTTTGTACACACCACTGAAGAAATGTAGCAAAATTTTCAATAATGAAACATGAACAAGACGCGCCTTGAGGTAGCATTTTTTGAATCCAGTATCCTTTGTCTGTCCGTATGCCTAGAAGATCGAAGTCTGCGGGCCATATAGGGCACAAGTTAAATGCTGATATTACATCAGCTTTTGCCATGTATACAGATGAGCCTAGATTTTGAACAATTTTGACGGCGTTATTGAAAGACGAATATTCAACGCGGCTTTACTCAGGGTCTATGAAATCGTTAATACTGGTTTCAGTTGGAAAAGAAAGATTTGTTATCAGGCGCCAACCACCCGTTTTTTAGGTATTAATCCAACTGGATTGATGCGAAGATTCGAAATAGGAGGTTCCGAAAATGGTCCTATAATTCTACTAGCTATTTTGTCTGCATAAAGTTTTTCAGCTAAAGCGGGCGGTTGCTTGCGAACTGATTGTTAATTATTTGAATGTATAGGCAGTCTTGGTTCAGTATAATTTAACTTAAAACCATGTTTAAATCCCATTAATAAAAAATCGGCATCTTTTTCATTTTGATACGTCGACAGGCGTTTCTCTAGGATCATGCGGTTAATTGGAGTACTGCCGAGGTCCCATAGCCCGTCTGTTTGCTCTTGGGATGCCTTGTCCCATAAATTGCATTGGGACGGGTGCCCTGAAACGAGGGTTTGACGGCTGTCTTATTGTGTTATGACGGAAATCATTTGAGTGTTTGCCTCTCGCAAATGTTGTTACAGAAAAGCAGTTGGTGGCAGGATGGTTACCATGGCATCTTAGACATGCATGAGTGTAAATACAGTATCTATCGTTACAAAAACCTTATCTGTTATAAGAAAAACATTTCGTTTGTGAATCTAGTGACATACTGAAATGATGCAATGGCTGCATGAAAAGCATTGAAAGCTCGGGATCAATTGTTTCCCACTTAGTTGACAAGCTCAGTGACTTTTTGAGTCGAAATTGTTTATCGTATGTCCACCAACCGGTGTATTGTGCTGCAGCTAGACGAATGTTGTAAAAATACTGAATCATCCGAATAATTTCATTTGGATGTTTTAATCCATAAATGTACATGTATATCAAGAGTGCTTCTGACCATACTTCGATTTTTTCTACGACCTTAGGCGACTGCTCTTCTTTAGACACTGTTTTTGAATGGTCTGGTCATTTTGGTTTTGAAGGAGGGGTGGCAAATCAATATATTGCCCCGACCAGATTTTTTCTTTGATACTTAAACCGACATGGGCATTTAATATACCATTAGAGCAAGTATATAACGGAGTGTTTTCAGCTGATTGTCCTGATTGCTGCTCCTATTTCGAATCTTCGCATCAATCCAGTTGGATTAATACCTAAAAAACGGGTGGTTGGCGCCTGATAACAAATCTTTCTTTTCCAACTGAAACCAGTATTAACGATTTCATAGACCCAGAGTAAAGCCGCGTTGAATATTCGTCTTTCAATAACGCCATCAGAACTGCCATTCGGTCCAGTACCGTCTTCGGCTTGGTTGGTTGAAGATCTATCCTCGGTTTGATCCTGGGATCCTTGCTGGTTATTTGCAGTTCGGGCCCGTTTACGTGGAGGCATGGTTAGTTGTGGTTAAAACAAAAGAAGAAAAAAATATATAATTATAACTGAATCGTCGAATAGGAAATAACATTAATCTATTTAGTTAGCTAAGTCTATAAATTATAATTGTTTACAATATTTATTATTGTTTACAAGTGTTAATGACGTCACGATGATGACGTTACGGTTTACCGAGTGCGGTATTTTTATTATTATTATTATTTTTATATTTATATTTTTAAATACAGAATCTATCTAGGCCCTACTAGATTTTAGCTCGAATAAATTTAATCGATGAATTATGTGTTTCGATTTAAAAATTTTAAATGCCTGCAAATTTAAAACTCTCTACCTCTTCTTGATGAAGTTTGTAGTAAAAGAACGCCCAAGAAGCGTGCGCTGCTTTAAATACTAGGTAGTGCATGTAGGCGGTTCCAAAATGTAGATCAGTAATTTTGATTGGATATTAGAACTGCCGCTTGCAAAATAAACGCTGTTCACGATGCATATCGTAAACATTATATTCACTGGCAGAGAAAGTATAATTACTCTACACTTATAATTAACATTAGTTAGGCAGTTACAATATATTATGTTGATAGATATGAACTTTTTATGAATTAAACTTATAAAAACATTAAAGAAAGACAAACAACGCAAGATTATTTGATTGACTTTTTTCATTCCGTATTATCCAATTAAAAGTTGTCTTAGATATTTTAATTCAAAAAGTTATAAATTCTACTTGTCATTTCATAAGCAGTTGAAAAGTTACCAACTTCCGCCAAAAGCAAGCTTAATACGGCTTCGCCGAAAATATTTGAATGTATATACTAAATATGTATGTATTATAACACGTCATCTTTGTAAGCTAAAACAGGTATTATCTGAATTGTTCGTAACTTGGATGCCTGAAAGGAATATCCGAGTTATTTAAAAAGACGTCCACACATATAGTAATATATTGAAATCTTGTCGGCCCTCCATTTTTTGTTTCATTTTGTGTTTAATGTCATGGCAAATGAAATGAGATTAAAGAATTATATTTGATGAAATCTTTAAATTTTTAGAACAACACCATAAACAGGTTACTTATTTTCTTTATTAAATTCAGCCTAACAGTTTTATGTTAAGACAGGTTTTCTCATGCCAGTGCTCAACTGATGTGTTCTAAAACAAATTGCCAAATAATTACCAATGCAAAAAACTGTTTTATTTTGGGTTAAGATTCAACAATTTTTTTATTCCAGTGTGTATGCCATCTCTATGTTAGTCAGTCAGTAGTATATGCATTTCAGGCAAAACTACTACAAAATTAAACTTTCCATCTGTAGATTGAGCTGGTGATTACCATCTTGTTATTCCATGTTTATTTATGACCCTCTCAGTAAATTACCTGATGGTCAGTTAAGGGGCAGTTACCGGTTGTTCTGACTGTACAAGGGTATTAAATTTCTCTTCCCTGTCAGATTTCACCAGGCTAGATGATCGAGCCCTGTTAAAATAAAAGGCTGAAAGTATTTTAATAAAATATGTTATCATCTAGCCTTGTGGCGGGGCTAGATTTATCCTTGCTGCTCATAAAATAGGTTATTACTGTTGATATGTTTCATATTTTTGATGTAACGAAGAAAAACGTCTTGCAGGATGCGGGATGCCAAATTTTCCAAAATTTTGCCCTCTGACCTAAAGTGTAGCCTTGACCTCTACAACTACAAATGACCATGTGTTTATATTTAAAAACAAAACATAAAATTAAAACGGGTTTGGTGTAAATCTGTACATGCAGTGCAAAGTAGTGGCAGAAAAAGGTTCATTTTTTAGAAAAAGGTTCTTTTTTCATTCAAGTGGTATTTTCGAAGTAATCTTGGATAACCATGGCAAAACCATATCAGGACCAAATAGTGCCAAATATTTAAAAAAACAGCATTGCTGTAAATTTTGACTTTTTATTACTGTTGATATGTTTCATATAAGGAAAAAACAACGCTTTCCGGAATGTCGAATTTTCACAAAATTTGACCTTTGATGTTGAGTTTGACTTTGACCTATACAATTTGAAATAACTATTAGTAAATAGTTTGAAGGGAAATAATGTGAAGTGAAAATAAAACAGATTTTGTTATAATCTGTACATACACGACGTAGAAGTGACAAGAAATGACTATTTGGTAGTTTCTACCGCCTTTTTGACGCTATCTTCAATTAACACGGCAACAACTTATCTGAGCGTAACACTGCTAACTATTTGAAGAATATACATTTTAAAAGTTAACGTGTAAGAAATTATTCTGAAAATGTAATAAATGCTGTAAATAAATTGAATTCTATTTTCTCTGAACAAATCCGAGTTTAAAAATCTATATTTTATACGTCATTTAAATTATTTATGTCAAATGTCCTGTAAAGGATATATTTAGTTTCATTTTTTATTCAGGACACAAAACGTACTTTTATAACAAACTTTCTTCAAATTTCTTAGCTTTGAAAATTTTTTTTGATAATTTTCTTTGGATGATATTATTCTCAATTTCATGACATGTAGTCGGTTTTGAAGACCTAATATGGATAATATAATCTATAAACACAACTTTTAAATATGTAAATGTACAAGCGAAATTCTTAATATAGGTGTAGGCTGCCTGTATTTTCACATCTCTATGATTTTTCTAATATTTCAAGTGCTTTTCGCATATTTAAGAGAATGTAGAATTTGTCAATAGTTAAAGAAAATACAAAATGTAGTACCTAATAGATGAATCGAGCGAATTAAAAATATGAAAGGAATGTGTGTTTATATATAAAGTGTCATTGCAAAAGCATTGTCGAAAACATACGACAACTCATAGTTCAGTGTTCAAGTATATCACTATTTTTACTGTTGATTATCTAGATCTGAATATTTGTATGGCTTTACTATCTAAAGATGAATGGTAAGTTTGAATTATTGCACTATTATTGTTTGCAGTTCGATGCTTTATGTAAGCATTCGACTATTTATTTACTATAGCTTTAAACTAATTTAGACTACTTTATTAAATAATTATAGTAAGTTGTCATAGTGGTATTCGAAATTATGCCAAGATATTTTATAGTGTACTTTGTATCTTTGGTCCTGTTTCATTTTTTACGCGTCAATGTTATTCAGCAAGTGAATACTGAATTAGAATTTTTTTGACCAAACGACCACACTGAGTAAAATGCAATTAATACTTGATTTGTTTCTAAATTATTGGTCACAATGCATATGTCATGCTGAATGGTTACGGTAACATGGCTAGTATTATTGCAATAATGAAAGAAAGAGATTGCACTAATATCTGGCTTCTAATTGACTGAGCATTTCAATAAATATCTATCGCTTGTCTTTAAGGAAAGTTTAGACGGCGAAGGTACACTGGCACTGGCATAGTATGTAGAGTGTGTGGAGACAAATCATCTGGGTTGAACTATGGGGTGCTCACTTGTGGGGGATGTAAGGTATACTATATTGTATTTTCTTTAAATATTAAATTATTGTTCTTTTTGTATGAAATAATTTCAAACAAATATTGGTATATATTGGCATTTATGGCGATTTTATGATGATAATAAGATAAATAATTTAATAACCAAGGAATCTTTTGTCTTTATTAACATCCTGTCTGCCAATAAACCTACTAATAATCTATTTTACAAGTCCCAACAAGGGGTACGAAAAATATTTAAGATCTAATCAGTTTATAACACTACCATATGCCGTTTTAAACACCCCGGAAGCATCTTTCTTCCTGCTTTTAGCATAAAGATTTACAAGCAAGAGAATTTTTCTTTTTCAATTGTTGAGTTATTTGCAAGTATGTAATAGTAGATCTTAGAAAACAATGTAAGACCTTTATCTAAAATATTTACCTATCTTTTATCTAAAGCATGTAATAAATACTGAAAACTATATGTAGCAATAAATGTCCAGGAACTAAAAACTCGTTGATTCATTTTTATTTATGTCACTAAAAGCATAGGTTTAATTATCACACCTTTATCGCCATCAAATGGACAATTCTTGTTATCAGTCGGAATTTCTTTTTTGTCATTTATATGTACATCATCAAGCATATCAATGTTTTAGTTACCATATTGTAGATACAAACGTTTCAAACATGTGGCAGAAAAAGTGTAACAGCCAGGGCCAATACACGCCACAAATTTACTATAGGTTTATATAGGAGCGCTGTGATTAACTCGCGATAACATTTTAACTAATAAAGTTATTTTAGAATCACAAAAAGGGATAATAAAATATAACACTTTCCCTTTTTAATGAATATTTTTTTATTTTTCTGAGACTTAATTAATTTGGTCTTTTTTAAGTTAAAAACTCTTCCCATCGTTTTACTATATGTAAAACGCCCAAAATGTGACAATTTTAAGAGAAAAGTTTGCAGTTTATCTTCAATTTGTTCAAAAACTGTAACACTTATTTCAGAATAACAAACGGGATCGAATAAAACAATCATTCTAAAGTTTGTATTTTATATAAAAATAAAGAAAGAAGAGAATGGTCTTTTTTAAGGTTTTGTTTAACAGGTATGTAATTTTATTTTTACGATCGGAGCTCGGTTGCTTCCGTAATGCTGGCCGAACACTTCCGAATGATTGATCTAACTGCTCCAGGTCATCGATAAGTTTTATGGCCGGACATTACGTAACATTTATCATGATATTTAAAAAGTTGTATATTGGGATTTGTTTTACACTAAAATACAAACTGGGTTAGAATCTTCTTTTTTTGTTGTTCATAAAAAGGCAAAACCTTTCATTGAAACCGGATATAGAAGATCCATGAAATTTTCAGTAATATCATTTAGCTTTTGATGTTAATTTGCAAGACATAAAAGATTCAATATGTATGCATTTTTATTTTGAAGCACTTGCACGGGTACTTAATATTTTGTTTTACATTTCTCTTTGTCTCGAGTGAAAGGCAAGAATTTGGTGTCATTTTATAGGTGTCAGCATAGAGTTTCTTCAAGATCAAAGCTACTGCAGAAATGGAAAATATTTTTCCACAATAAATCCTTATTTCTTCTAAAATGTTCATTATAATTTTGAAGGGAAAATATATTTGACCATATGATTTGAAAATGAAAAATCACATACTTTTTAAGGCATTCAACATCAAGCGTTTACTAGAGTATGCAAAATCTATTTGATATTCCGAAAAGGAAACTGTTCTATTTTTCAAATTAAAAAAGCCTATCGAAATCAAATGTCAGTCTTTATCAGATCAGGATGACTGATTTGGAATTTAAGATCGCAAAATAAAAAAGTTGACATACTATTTACCGGGGACCTGCAGGTCTGCCTATTTACGTGTTTAAAGCACACCATGCTTTTGCAACATACTTGCCGTTTGCGTCTGTACTTGAAAATAACAGGTCTACAATTTTCAACAATTCTCACGAGCAAACACTACGCACGTATAAAGGGATCAGCCGAATATGAAAAATCAAGTGCACACTAGATTCATTCCAATTATTATGTCAAAATTCACGAATTTTCTAGCTTTTGGATTATTCTGTGACTCTTGTCAACAATTACTACCAACGAATTCTATTTTCAACTTCAGTTATTTTACATTAAATTCATTGATGACTGAACATGTGACTGTATTGAAATAGTCCTCTCTAGTTATTATTATTATATTTATTTTTATTATTATCATTATCATTATCATTGCTATTATTATCATTATTATTATTATTTATTGCAAGTAATGTGAATGATAATGTTGAATGTTCTTTTTCTTGAAATGGTAAAAATTAAATCAGAAGATTTTCCCATTTACCAACAAAAATAACACGTCAAGTTCAATATCTCCCTTGGGCAATATTCAAGTACAATCGATGATCAATAATTTATGACCCTGTCCGTTATTTACGGATTCTACAGAACCGTAGTTGTTTCCGTAAACTCCTAATCCCCGATACTTATCGATTGTCTGCTGATATAGCTCTTGACACTTTTTCTGCCGTATGAGTAATCGCGCCATTACGAAATTGATATTCAACAGTTCTCCGTAGATGACTTCCGGAAGATTTCTCTTCAACCTTTATTTCTTTAGATTTCTAGCAATTGTAATGGAATAATCGTTTTGCTGTTTCTTTCATCAGGCGTAATGTGTCGTTTCTTTTTTTTTTTGCTCATCATTCATTATTCATTTATTCAGACTTGCCAAATAACCGTTAAGAGTATGTGTAGCACATACATCATGTTTATTGTACCTGCGTCAGAGTCAGTGTTAATAAAACTTGCACTGTAGAGAGGGTTCAATTGTCGGCGTTCACATAAGTGTGAATTATATCATCTAGTTTCACATTATACACGAGCAAGAACAGTTTGCATGTGAATCTTTTGCCGGTGTATATAAGATGTATCACTCGTTATTTCTGCATCTGAATTGCATAGGTGTTGGCTCCAGGATTGACTGATTGCTCTCTTCCTAACATCAATTTGGCACAGTTAACTCCAGTAACATAAATACTATGGAGAGCACTGTTAAGGTTCACAACAGAATAAACCGAATAAATATATATTTAATTTATTCTAAAACCATCAATGCTAAGTTCGGACAGTTGTACATGGTGTTTACACGTACTAACGAATCCTATATAATTCGGAGATTCATACAGATTTGGTTACATTTGATTCCAAATAATACATCATAAAATTCTGTATCGATAAAGCATTAAACACTCTGAAGCTAACATCTTAAACTAAATTGTACATTGACTAATAAAAACACTGTCTCATGACATGAACTAATTAACAAAAGAGGGGTACGGCGGGCAGGTAAATAACTTGACGTGCACTTTCTGTGTACTGTTTATCGGGTATTATTCGGGGTATTTTTATTTTCGCTATCTTTTCGCAAATCAATTGCATCAAATTAAAAAATCCGCGTACATTTTATATTCAAAACGTAAGATCTATCCGAAAAATACTGTACGTAAAAACACCACTTAATCAAACAGTGTTCTATGTTAATTGACGTATCTATTTTAAATCCTTTAAAATGTTTTGGGTCAAAGCTTTTTAAGCTTAAGGTGAAAAAGCTATTCCCAATGTTGCATATCCAAAATAAATTATATTTTTACAAAATAATATGAATTTGCACATCACTGGAATTTTAATATTCACATCACGGGCACGTGTTTAAACATGCTAAGCATATTTCATCCATGATGGCTCTTGTATACATTGAACAAAGCGCGTGATGCCTGAGGGGAGGATGATCATTTCATTTTTGACATTATCATTATACGGGATAATGACCTTTTGTAAAAACTTAAAATTGTGACGTAATTGTTTCGATGACAATAGGGATTAACGGACCATTTATCACAGCATTGTATGATTGACATTTACGATATTTCACTTTCAAAGTTGTTTGAGAATGGATTATTATCACCTGATGTCAAGGTAAATCTCATACACAAAGCCGATATTCGTTTTACAATATGGCTATTAAATGAAATTATTTTAACAGCTTAAAGTAGTATTGATCCAATTCGATATTCGTAACTGTTTCAAATGAGATCGTCATTAATTTTCTTCTTTATAACATTTCAGAGCAGAAAACTATTACTACAGTATTGTAGCATATATTTAACTTGTCACATTGGTACCCGTTACGAATTCATTCATGCGTGAAATCCACAATAATCAACCATAACAAAAACATGAAACGAGCGCAAATAGCGAATTTTACCTTTATATGGTTTTTATTTATTTATCTTTTTCACAACTTTAGAATAATCTATCATCACCATTATCCGGCTTACCTTCCTCTGGAACGGTCCGGCAAAGCACGGTATTTGATGTCCTAACCTCCTGGATTTGATTTTCGCGAATTTAATATTATGGACATTCAGCCGCGAATTCATAAATCCGCGAAATAATACAGGACCATAGTGTTCGCGAAAAAACGATCACGCGAATTTAAAGTGTTTTACAGTAGTAAGCAACTAAGATAACTGCACGAGAATTTTGGCGTTTATAGAGACTGTCAAACGAAATATACTCGGTAAAAGCGATTATATTAAAACGGGAACCAACCGGAGAACTCTGTAAAAGATAAACAAAAACACGTGTGTGTATCGGAAGGGTTGGTGACAGACGACAATTCTTTTTTGAAAAATAAAAAGAATTATTCTAAAAATAATTTCCATTATTTACTTTTCAACTTGTAACACAATGCTGTACTAAATATTCGGGCTCATATGTTTCATATAATCAGCAACAATTGTCGTGTCATTATAATAATCAGTTTCTATTTATGCTGGCAGTTTTAAATATATAGGCTTAACTTGAAAATTTACAGTTATCACAGTTTGAACTAAATAGTGTACGTGCTCAAACTGTGCAATCGTAAACGCCTTATGTCTGTTTCCCTGTTTATTGTCTGTCACATATCCCTGTCTACATTTACGAATAGAAGAAAGGCCACATTTCATTGACATATACAATTTTAGAATGTTTGGTTTGATAAAAGTAAAGACATATTTCAATATGACATGTGTGGAAGATTGAGATACTGAAGTAAAATCAGAGAAAATCTTTGTGAACACTCTAGAGGCTACATTTCGTTCCGAATCAGTATAGAACATTCGTCAGAATGATTGTTTTGATATACTCTAAGTTGAGTCACGATGTCAAATAAAAAAGAAACGTGTAAACACCAACGTTTCCTCCTAGATGTCATTTTAGCAGGTCAAACTGGTTCTCTCCTTGAACTGTGGGTCACGTTTGAAACTTGGGTCACGTTTGAAACCAGGTAAATACATTTGTATGTGTCGAACTAGAACTTACGAAGTGAAATAAGAGAAACCTCTCTGAATACTCAAGCTGTCATAGTTTGAACCACTTAAAATTAAATCATCAACAAACAGTTTGACCTCAATAAAATGTAGTTTCAGCTTGAATTGCCAAATGCTTATTGAAAGGAGCATTACTCTGAAGAAGTAACATGTTCATAACAAATATCAGTAAAATCTGTCAGATTAATTTCAGGGCTAACGCACGTTTTATTCGTGTTTGTTGCCGAGGGAGGGCTTGTGCCCGAGACCCTGAGGGCGAGGGCACCAACATATTCCGAAGGTTCATGCAGATGTTATAATACTAAAAAATGTTCGTTAATGCTATTCTGGCATACGAAACATAAGAATAAGAAAGGTACGACGTTCAACAATGCGTGGGAAAGCGTCCGTGTTGTTTCCGCCATATTTATGACGTCACTAGCGGTTTAAGCCCGGCAAAGTTGACGACGTGATCGATGAAATACTTGGAAGACAGGTCCATTGTTTACAATTGCCCTGTAATTCGCATAAATGAAAACGGCTTATAACAGCACGTGTATCTCCCCGACGTTTTTCCTCCTGTTCAAACACAGGCAAAATTGGCAAAAACAGCACATTTAATGCTATAATTCTTTATAAAACCTAGGTTGAATATGTGTTTGGTCAAATAAAAAATAAACATCACGAGATCAAGTCATAGAAAATCTTTCTAACGGTTGATGGCGACAATTTGAACTCGGTTATTAAGACAGTTGATTAGAATCTTTGTCTGTAAAACCTCTACAAAGAAACATTGGGCTTACATCTAGGCAACCATGTCAACTATTTTGAACATGTTAGAAGTTACATCTTTATTCTTGTATCGCGAATAACCAAACGTTTGCAAAAACATAGCTAACATTTATAAGCCACTTCATGAACCTTATTTTCATGAAATTTATTGAAAATGCTTGATAACATGTTTGATGATTTATATGTCAAAATTGAAATATTGATTGATTTTATTCAGGTAAAATACATGATTACTTGATAACCTGAATTTAATAACTAGGTTCTAGGTCAAATCATTGCAAAATACTATGGAGATTTTAAATGGTACTTTATAAACCAAAACACCATAAAAATATGGTCAGACCATACTTGGTCATGGGATCAAATTGAAGACAATAACTGCTAAAATGGACAATTTTCTATATAGGGAATTTGATCAACCTACTTTAATAAAAGTAAAATATTATACTGTGTGTTCTCCATGCAGGTCTGAACTTTTTTGGCACATCAGTGCATTATTGTGTCCTACTGACTTTTTTGTTTACTAGTATATTAATAAATTCTATTCTCCAAATTGATTGTTATATGGTAACAGGTTTTTAAACCATTTGGAATAGTTTATTTTAATTAGGAATGTCAACGAATACCCTAATTGGTATTCGGAAATTCGGTCAACCTTCCGAACGAATATCCGGATATTCGGTCGTTGAATAAAGTTGAACTTGATAAACTGATACGTTTTTGTTTCGCATAGTTTCGAAATAATAGATTACTATTAGAAATGTATAACTGCGAGCGATTATTCTATCCCGAGAACTTACGTTTATCTTAAATCATTTTAAGTCAGAAAATTAGCGATTCTCATGTCATAAATTATTACGGGAGGTAACACTGTAAGGACTGTTCTATTTTCGATTTGGTTTTCTCCGTGCCTGAGTGTTTTAAAAATTAAATTGTAGACTGTGTAATTACTAATTATCAAACTGCAAACCGGTGCGTAATAATCGAAGTTTGAGAAGACAAAGGTCTGTTACGCGCGGCACTTTCCTTGCAGATAATTGCAGTGTCATGAATTTGCACCTTTTCATCACAAAAGATGTCAAAAAGACTTTAAAACGCATACATAATAATTGTCCTTAATCAGAATGTTTGTTTAACAATTTACACTCCTTACAGGCAAGAAATTGAAATTATTTGCATAATCTCTTTTGTCTATCGCTAAAAATTGACCACTGAAAGTTTATTCACCATGGCAACCGTGTATTGTAAACTGACACTTGATCGGCTGTAATTGAAAATAAATATAACCATAAAAGTTAAACGTAAATATTTAGGTTTTCAATTAAAATTCGTTTTGTTGGTGTTTTTTGGCTACATTTACCGACTATTCGGATACCTATAACGGATCCGAATATTCGGATATCCGGATTATCGTTCTCATCACTTATATTAATATATATTTGAATAGTATTGCATGGTTAGTTTTGTCATTTACATAGGCGTTCTTTCGTCGAAGTATACTACAGAAGAAACAGTATCGCGTATGTAAGAAACCATATGGATGTTTCGTTCTAAAGACAAACCGGAACCAATGTCAGTACTGTCGATTCCGGCGATGCATTGAAGTCGGGATGTCATATAATGGTGAGTGACACATTAAAGTCCTCCGAGTCTTATCCTACTGCTGTCAAACAAATGTAATTTGCAAAAAGATCCATCGTCTTAATATCATTTGAAGATTTATATTCTTGGCCGTAAATTGATATGAATTTAGATAATAATCTTAACTTTAAATTTTTTATTTAAAGGTTGATATAAATATTAAGAAAATATCATTGTGTTAGTCAGGGAAAATGCTTGTACCTTAGAAATGTTTGTAGAACATTCGAAAACCAAAGCAAAGCAGACAGGTGTTTTAACGTAAAGATGAGTCTGATTCGCTTTAAGTGAGGTGTTTAAAGTATTGTCGTAAACATGGCGGACTAAACGTTGAATGTTGATATCCGTGTCTGTTTTTACACTTGGCAAGTAATGTCTGATTATTTGTTACAAATGGTCACACCGTTTAGGCTCTACTGCTTTCATGCTTTACTCGGTTTTTTATTTAAAGTTCGTAGGTATATGAATAAAGAAGTTATTAAAACATAACCTTTGGCAGATCGTTTGTTTACTCATGTCACGATGCTTTTCTTGCTTTTCTTGCTTTGTTGTGTTGTTTTTCCCACTATATGTGGTATTTAAAGATCCATATGATCTGAAAGTTAGCGACATTTTCTGACGCAATCCTTTCTGTTATACTCATGGCCCAAAATTTTACCCAAATTCTGTTTTCTGACTCTTAGTGTATGCATTTTTGGAATCCTGTTATTCACATCATGTTTGCGTATATTGTCCTAAAATACTCCTTTTTGCAGTCTTAAACTGTAAATTTGTTACGTTGAAACATGTTTACAATACCGGGAAAAACAATAATACGTGGAAAGAGGGACATACTATATCCCGGTCTCCGCTGACATAAAATAAAATACTGATCAGCAATTAATTATGTAATGGAAACGGATCACGAAAGTAGTACATGTATATAATAAGATTGTTTTCAACCTCACAAGTCCTAGCCAAAAATATAAGATATTTTACATAATACTGTTAAATATACATATACATATACATATACAGGGGAAAAGTGTGTATCGGTTTATTTGCACTAGTTTGAACCAGTATCGAACTGATTTTGCATGCAGTGCTGTTATAAAAATAATAGACCAGTCACTGAAAATATCAATTTACATGCATAAAAAACCCAAAGTCTTCTTCGTCGGAAAATATATTATTGATAATGCTGACATAATTATAAAATTTTATAGACTCGTTTAATCTGAATTCCAGACATCATTCCCATAAAAAACATTAAACTATTGCGTTCAAGAGAATTAACAAACGCGTCATTCAATACTGATACTCCGATGTCTAACATGTGTCCAAGAAATAGAGAGAATTCGTATGACATCATTCGTACATTCCGGACCTACCACCATATTTCTTCGATTGACTAATATGTCATAAAATTACAGGTTCAGAACTTTAATCAAATCATATGACCTCCTTGGTGAAGAAATCAACCGGCATCTTTTTTAATAAAACAAATGTTTTAACATGAGAACGAATACGTGTCTGAATATTTCCATTTTTTTCCTAAAATTCTTTAGTAAGTTCACCTGTTAATTTGACATCTTATTATAAATATATTTAGTGTATTGTATATATATATTACTCAAATCTCTCAAAGTGGCATTTAATTTTCCCTTTTATGATATAAATAATGCATCATAGATTGGCATAAAAAGCCATCATTTACTTTGCCTTTTACTCTACGCAATTTCGTGACTTATGAAAAAACCTAGTACGTTGTGCGTTTTCAAATTTACAAATTTTATTTCAAACTAAAATTGTTTGGTACATGTATATATATATTCGTTTCATCAAAAGGTTAAAACACAATTGGCTACATGTTTAGACTAATTGTGCACCTTGTTTCAAAAGGGCAGAAATAGTGCGTTTCAAAAGCTCGTGACAAAAACCTTTAAGTTGTTATTACATGTAGACATAATATTCGTATAGTTCGTGTAAAATGACTTGTCGCAAGCAACTGAGTTCAAGTCAAAAATTAAAAAAAAACTCTTCTTTTTTCTACTGTTCAAACTATTTCTGCTGGAGGTTTTTTATACTGAACTATTCTGCATATACAAATTTTAAACTATAACTGTGTCAAGTTACATCGAATATTGTTTAAAGACGCGTACGTCAAAGATGTTTAACACAACGGCAAGTGGCACCAAGTTCGTGTGACGTGTCAGTATAGATGATAATCTTATATGTCGAGCTGCGCATACTGGGAACGTTATTGTTAATATAGACTTTAAAGTATTGTTTTCAGTCAAAGGAGTCCGAGAGATTGTGGATTCTATTCCAAATATGGTTTCAAACGTAACAGAAATTTCAAAGGGAGAACAGACGGACTTTGGCATTCAGCTTCAAGCAAAGTATATTGCCTATACTGTACAAGAGGCATTTCGAAAAGCTTCTAGTAGCTTGGAAAATTGTGCTGCGGTATATACTCTACAAAAGGTAATCTTGTAAATGCAGTTCGAAGACGCAACATGTGTGTTAAATATAGTACCTGCCGCACAATTGTGCTTTTATCAAAATCACGTTTTCAATTCTTTAGTTTTTATTTAATGTTTTTTAGAGATTCAAATGGTTATACATCAAATGAAATACTTAATTTAATTGCATTCCTTAAAATAAATCATAACAAGAAAAGGAAAGTTGGATGCCCTTGTGTCCATCGCACTACCAACCAACTAGATATGCCATTATACTTATGATATTGACACAACAACTAGGTGGGTGAACATGAATGTTTGGTTGTTCCACTGTGAAGATCAAGCAGAATTGCTAAGTAGATTCTGTACAGGGATGAAATTTGGCATTATATTTTGTCAAAGACTATAATACTTCTGTTGCTTAAAATTGAATGTCCTGAAAATAAGACAATGAAACATCCAAACTAAAGTCAAAGTTGTCATTGTCCTAACAACTTAGCATACTAGTACGTTTATTGCTATCAAAACCCACTTCAGTCCCTAGTATTGACTTAAAAGATGATTTCATCTTCACAACATTGTCTACTTATTATTCTTTAAAACTCAGATTTTTATCTGGTCTCTTATATTCTCAAAATTGTTGTGTGAAGTTCATGTAACACGGATACGTGTATGCGTTTTAAACTATTATTATCATATATATTACAAATGATTTTCATGATGAATAAACTACAGCTGTAAATATTCATATTTCATCTTATCTACTGCGTGATATTGCACAGTTAACCCCAAACAAATACAACCCTGTATATCAATCAATCAAACCACGTATGGTTTTTGTTTCGTTGTGTATTCTAAATATGGGTTATGGTTATATTGTTAAAGAAATCTGAGTAAGGTAAGCTATCTGAAGCCAGACAAAAGTGCTATTTAAATTACATGTATCTATTCTTTGAATCTTAATATCTGCCGTCAGACATTTCAAAACAAATGTGCAAGTTGCGATTTATGATTAATTTTATTGCGCTTAGCATAATTAAGTAATGAACACTTTAGTTTGTTGAAAGTGTTATACAAATGTAGTTAGGTTGTGTAATGATTTACTTTTTAACAGTGAAAAATATTGTTTTGTTACGCAGATTGGAATCGAAAACAATACATATATCAACCGTTTGTACTTCCGCCACATTTCGACAGTAGTTCGATTCATAACCACATTTGCTACAGAAATACCTTTCTTCAATTATTTTGATAAGCATGTCCGAATACATTTAGTAAAGGACGTACTTATTGAGATGGCTACACTTATAGACCAACTACAAATGAAACTGTACTGTAACTGTATCTTTCACTCGGAACTTAAGATATTTATATCAAATGATAAGTTTAACGTAATAGGACTTCTTGCAAATGTGATGCGATGTATGAATGACGTCTCATTGAAATTAGAGGAACTAAATTTCACAAGCATTGAAATAGCATTGATGTCAGCAATCGTCCTGTTTTGTCCAGGTTTGTAATTTTTCATTTATTTTATTATCAGTTTGTTGGGCTAAAATTTCGTTAATAATGAAGTAAGAATATGTGATTTGGTATATTGTCTTGGAGAATTGCAGTAACTGTTTCAAACATTTATAGAACAAACAGCAAACCGACGGAGAACTACCCTCAGAGTACTCTACATGAAATATTTAGCCCAAAAAATAAAGATTAAACTTAATCAATATATCATAACAACGACCATAAGTAGGAAGAAATCCTTTGCATCCAACGTGTTGAGATAATTATTATTCTTTTAATCACAATGATATATTTATTCAATGTATAATGGTATAAACCTTCAAGAAAAAGCGACTGTATACTATTATTGAAATTAAGAAATTATTTAAGCATGATACGTTTCTTGTATATCTATTCCAGATCGTGAAGGAATCAGTAAAAATGCGACATTGGTGAAATTAAACGCAGATTTGGTTTGGGCATTAAAAATTCA
The DNA here is from genome assembly GCA_022818135.1 of Saxidomus purpurata. NCBI lineage: Eukaryota > Metazoa > Mollusca > Bivalvia > Venerida > Veneridae > Saxidomus > Saxidomus purpurata. The sequence goes on from JAFMSR010000010.1 coordinate 51,935,409, forward strand.
AATAAGCTCGAGACAAGGAAATGAAAATACTGTATTTGCTGGAGCGATGGAAATACTAACTGAACTGAGGACCATCTCTGCAATGTACCTAAAGGACATTCTTAACACAAAACTGTGAACTAATTTAAATAAAAACAATCAACGGGAAGCCACGTACCAAACGCAGCCCCCAAAACGGCCCCACGCCCCAGAGCGCACACCCCACCCCCCCCCCACCCCACCCCCCCCCCCCCCCCCCCCCCCCCCCCCCCCCCCCCCCCCCAATAAAACGCATTTTGCAGTGTATGACCCAAGTGACAACGTATTTATTTTGTATTTTATGGGGATTAAAATAATCATAAATTATAATGGCATGTGTATCTCTGTCAGTTTGACAAGTTATTTGATTGATCATTTACGTGACTGCCACGACGATATCAAGCTATGGAGTATTGTAATATATATTTCATATTTAAATTTCCATTTGATGTGCATGTTATTTGAAAATAAGTTGCGGAAATAAGCAACATGTCCAAGGTTAGCCCAACTATCTACTATCACGTAATTCTCGATTTACGAATATTGAACTGTTAGTTAATAAAAATCTTTTGTCTGTTGTAACCCGGTGCGTCACGGTCTATAATAAAATTGTATACTATCCAAAGTCTGGTTTCCGTTTACCTCTACTGGTTCCGAGTTTCATACATTTGTCTGAGTAAAAAAAGAAATCCGCATGCAGTTTTCACACAGTAACTGTTGTTTGCATCACGGACACATCAGTTTTGAATTATCTGAGAGCAAAGCTAGCGGAATTGCCACGTTGTCGCCGTTTACTTCAAGTCTTGCTGATGCAATACATTAGTATAGAGCGACATAATCCTGCCATCCAGTGTAGTATGTTTTAATATGTTTTTAGCTTTTGAACCATTACCCATAGCATATAAAGTTTGCTGACTTACTGCACGTGTAAAAGGGGCGGTGGCGTAAACAACTGTACTATGTTGCTACTTTGTTGTTGTCGGTAGTTATTGCAACTACAAGCAGAAGCTATGGGGTTTGGTGACAATTCTTTTAATCAATTTCTTTGGTCATACATTTTCGCACGGCAGTCATTTTGGTATGTTTTTATATTATAAGCTTTTGAACCATTATTCAAAAGATATTAATTTTACTGACTTTCTGCAAGTGTATAGGATGTGGTGGCGTAAAACAACTGTACTAGTTTGCTAGTTGGTTATTGACTGTTGTTATTGCACCTATAAGCCGAAGCTTTGAAGTTTGGTGACAATTTTTTCAATCAATTTATGTTGTCATATTTTGAGACGTGTGAGCTACGGCATAAATGTTTGGTATTTCATAAATAGTAATCGTTTTTGAAACTGTGTAACAAAAAGCAGCATATAGTTATCATACAATAATGTGTAGACCTTATGTGTAGAACGGAATGCGCCTAGCACAGTCACCACAAGTACAGTTACACTAACAAGTACGCCCTCGCTATTTAAATCAACTGAGCAACGTAACCAAAATGATACGCAAAACGTTATACAGTTGCGAAAGAAAGGAGCGAGTAAACCAGCATAAACAGAGAAAAGTGCGCGTAACGAACAAAATATATCACAGGAGGAATTAAGCGATAGCACTAGCACCGATTGTAAAGTCACAAAATTCATTAAATCAAAAAATAGTTACGCCGATGTCCTGAAAGACCATCATCACAATACTGCAGTCACAGATAACTCCACCACGCATTATCCACAGCAAAATATAGCAGTACACGTGACCGATCGAAGTTCACGACATGATTCTTAAGCAACGCAGTATTGCGAAACGTCCTCTCTGAAGAATAATAAAGTGACAAACGGTAGTTCTGAGCAAGCAGCTTTCGCAGGAGTACGAAATGTAGTGTCTTATAAAAACCTACCTGAAGACACTGATACAGCGGCAGAACCCATATTCGAAAGTACTCGATCTCGCAAAACACGTCGATATTACGTAAAAGGAATCGCCTCATACTTCAATCGAGCCGGGATCTAAAAATTTCTCAAATCAAACAATGTAATTCCCGCTGCAGTTAAACTTATAGATACTAAACACGGTACCTTAGCAGCGAAATTAACTGTTTACTAAGATGACTGGGAATTAATTGAGCAGAAATGGTTTTGGTCACGCAAAATGGATTGTAGACGGAGATGGTGTGGAAATCTATATTCCTCACCACTGCCGACAAAGAAGAAGCCCTGAAACAGTCAAAGCCCAATGAAGAAACATATAATGTCGATTAAACTTTAAGTTGTCTTCGCCTTCCTTATGTCGTCCCCATACATAACAAAACAATGCAAACTCCTTACATGGAATGTAAGAGGGGCAATGTCGTCAGCTGGCAGCCTCAGTTACCTACTAGATAAATATGGCATTGACTTAGCTTTCGTAACTGAATATAAGTTACGGGAAAAGTAAAAACAATTCTTAAAAACAATTCATAATGAATATGAAGCTATTACATTATGTAATAATATGCACTAACTGCCATCTACATGCGGCAAAGGTGGAGTCAGCATTCTGAACAAAAAGTAAAAACAATTCTTAAAAACAATTCATAATGAATATGAAGCTATTACATTATGTAATAATACCTAACTGCCATCTACATGCGGCAAAGGTGGAGTCAGCATTCTGAACAAAAAGTCTAGCTCGTTCAATATAAAAATAATTATCAGCTGTGGCTCAAGTCGCGTGGTCGATATCCGGTTAGATCACACAACATCAGTACCACTTTACTTATTTGCAGTCTACATGCCTTCCGCAAACTATATAGCAGAAGAATATTCAGAATGTGTTGATATATTGCAAGGCATGCCAGACAGGTATTTATCGGACGGCAATGTTTATTTCCTAGGCGATATGAACGTTGATTTGATAAGAAACTCTTGTAGTGATTGCAGAACTAACACTCTACGTGCCTTCTTGCTCAAGAACAATTACGATGTCATCCCAACACCAGAACCTCAATACACACTCAAAACTACTGGTAAAATACTTGACTATATACTTACAGGACATTGGCAGTTCGACCTAATAAACACTAATACCGTTATAGAAAATGACTGTTGCAGTGTTGTGGATCACTTGACGATTTCAACTGTAACTTACGTTAACCCTCTCATCACATGCTCAAGCGCCAGAACCATTTATAGTCTTGAATAAATGTAAAACTCAGACTTCGATAATTATGAAGCATTATTGAACGCTTACCTGTCGTTTATGGACATCATCTCCCTATCAGCTACTGAATACAATATTAAACTATTCTACACCCACATAATAAAATGGAAAGGAAAGTCAGAACAGAGTGGATAATACATGGTCAAGTAAGGGACAGATATGACCCTTTCTATCTTAACTACAAACAGGCAAAACGCGCATTTATCAATAAAAAAGAAGCAATAAATAAATGCAACAAATGTTATGAAGATCTAAGTTCAGCCACGATATACGATTGATATACGATTTTTTAAGAGCTTATACAAAAAGACAAAAAGAAGCTATAAACGAAATGACCTCACAAGGGATCATTGTACACGATCCATCTAAAAAAGCTGATATATTTAAGACATATTGTAGTGATGTCTTCACTCCAAAAGAGAATTTACGGTGGAAGAAGTTTGTGTGTATACCTGCAAAAACTGTTCTCGCTCATCTTAAGCGCTCCCTACGTACAAAAGAATGTAAAATAGGAGTAATTATTCCTGTGCCTAAGGAAGGCAAACCAAAAGACAAACCTAAAAGTTATCGACCAATCACTTTACTTCCAGTTGTCTACAAGTATTTGAAAAATTGCTACACTGTAACGATGGATGGTCGAGGCTAAACACACCAGAGTAATCAAACACACAACACTTTACAAAATTTACAATTTTAGTTACTGTGATGAATATTTACGAAGATGAATACAAATAAAAACAGTAAATAAGATGATGATAACGGAAATGTCTAAATGAAAGTCCTGAATCAATCACGTTTTGGTTTAAACACGTTTACACTAATCAACGATGAAAAAGCACGTTTTACTATAACAAAAAGACTGTCCTCGCCATTTGGATAAACATCTCCACAAAGGCTCCGGTAATCAGGGATTAGATATGCGTAGACCTTAATGTCAACTGCACCAAAGGTGTTTCCTGTGTAAATGGGGCACCACGTGGACAAGCCTGTGCTCTGGAATCAATACATCCGGGCAATTCTAGTAGTTTATCGACGTAACAGGTCGTCTTCTCCAGGAAAGTCATCAACTGGAGGCTATACACATCTCAACCAATCAGGGCATTGTATCTTCCGGGGGAGAAAGCTAAAAGATATAACATATGGTAGATACCATGGCACATATAACGTATCGGACATATAGAGAATCTAACATGTTCATGAGTTGTTGATAAGGAAATCCCACCAGAGGGTTGAGATACCTCCCAAAAACGAGGCTCTGGCGAGGTTTTTTGGAAGTATCTCAACCCGAGGGTGGGATTTCCTTATCCACAAGTCAATGGACATGGTAGTTTTATTTTCTCACCGTTTTAATCGCATTTTCACACACGTAAGAAGAAATGGGGATGAAAAAATGAAAATCAACTTATCGAATATTACTTCGAAACTGCTATAGATGGATAGAAAATGGTCTAACTAAGAAAATGAATACCCACAACCCTATGTTTATTTCAAAACTAAAAATGTTACATTTTTCGATTTTTATGTGACGCTAGCACGCGGAGTGTGGGATAACCCTATGTGAGATAAGATTTTCCATCACTGCTAAAAAAGAGATTTTTCTGTCCGGTAAGTGAGAAAAACGGGTCCGACGGGTACACCTTACATTTGTAGGTTCCCATAACTGTGCGTACAAATATGTATGAACATATGTTCAAAGACGTACACCATACTATCTGAAGGTTACCAAACAGTAAACGTGTTATAAAACGTGCTATATTCAATAGTGTAATACGTCACTTCATACGTTAATTAATGAATCTTTCTCATTAACAATAACAACTTGTATTATTATTAAGAATGAAAGTAAAATGAAATGAAACACAATTAAACTGAGTTAACTGATTAAAACCACAGGAAATTGATATTTTGTCAAAAAAAATAAAAATGATCAATGTATCTTGCGAAAAAAATCACCCCTCTCTCTATATAAACACAAGGAATGCAATGCCTTCCGTACCCTACCCACTTCTCCGATACAAGAACATTTTTTGTAACAAACTGACAACTGGGTTTTCTGGTCTAGACAGTTAGTGTTTAAAATTATCACAGAATCTGTCCTTACCTTTAATTTATCGTTGTTTTAACTACTGAAAAAGCATCTCTTTCGCGAAATTTTCCAACACGTCGACTCCATGTGCTGACGTCAGAGCTTTTCTCCTCCGGAGCGAAGGTAACTAGTGAAAATTCCGTGTACTGTTCCAGTTCGTACAAGCACGCTTAACGAGAATGACATAGGAAGAAACAATTTCTGCCTTCAGAAGGACACAGTTTTGTTTTGACCAGGTCGTGTGGTACAAGTAAAATTTAAACACTGAAGTTAATACTCTGAAATGTGTCCAAACCCAAATAAAGACTTCAATTCTATTCGGTTCAATTCGCACCGTTTGTATGAGTTACCCTGCTTGATTGGGTTTCCATTTTTTGTTGCAAATAATGAATCAAAATAGCTTATAAAAAACTTTTACTGAAAAGAATCTCTCTACGAAAACAATTTACGAAACAAAATAGAAAACTTTCAAAAATAAATTCATTTACCTTGATCAAGCTAAAGTAGAAACTTTACAACATCTCGCATGTCAAGTCAAAATACTGTATGTGCAATTTTCGAATAGTTAGTCGTTTCTTGAATAATAAATCTTCCCGCCTGTCTATAAATTCACGGGGAAATCATAACCTCCGTGCAGACATGAAATGCACGAATACATTTTATGTTGGTTAAAATAAGTTATATAAATTGAGGTCCGTCATAGTGGTCTTAATAAAATTGTTATACAAAAACCAGAAATACGAACATATAACTTTCTGATTATCAAAACAAAAATAATATCAAACAGGGAATGCCACGTACCAAAAACGCAGCCTCCCCAAAACGAGCCCCACCCCAGAATATGAACAAAAGGGCCAAGATGGCCCTATATCGCTCACCTTGGTACAAGTCCACTTTCCTGGTGGAAGATCACTAGATAATGTTATATACCAAATAGGTTTTCCTATATACGTCTTTGTAAAACAAGTGACCCCCCCCCCCCGGGCAAGGTCAATTTTGACCCTAGGGGCATAATTTGAATAAACTTTGAAGAGGTCTACTAGGCAATGCTACATGCCAAATATCTAAGCTCTAGGCCTTGTGGTTTCAGAGAAGAAGATTTTTAAAGTTTTTCCTATATAAGCCTTTGTAAAACTAAATGACCCCCGTGCGGGGTCAGTTTTGTACGGGGGTCATAATTTGAACAATCTTGGTAGAGGTTCACTAGCCAATGCTACATGCCAAATATCTAAGCTCTATGCCTTGTGGTTTCAGAGAAGAAGATTTTTGAAGGTTTTCCTATATAAGCCTTTGTAAAACTAAGTGACCCCCCATGCGGTGTCAATTTTAAACCGGGGGTCATAATTTGAACAATCTTGGTAGAGGTCTACTAGCCAATGCTACATGCCAAATATCTAAGCTCTAGGCCTTGTGGTTTCAGAGAAGAATATTTTTAAAATATTTCCTATATAAGCCTATGCAAAACTAAGTGACCCCCGCGCGGTGTCAATTTTGACCCAGGGGTCATAATTTGAACAATCTTGGTAGAGATCCACTAGACAATGCTACATGCCAAATATCTAAGCTCTAGGCCTTGTGGTTTCAGAGAAGATTTTTGAAGTTTTTCCTATTAATTGCCATAGCAACCAGAGTTCTGCATGGAATGGAATTCTTTGAATAGTTTTGGTAAAGCTTCATGCAAGGAACATTCTTGTATAGTTTTATCGATATTTGCCTAGTGGTTTCAGAGGAGATGTCATTTGATTCAAAATGTTGACGGACGACGGACGACAGGCGACGGACGACGGACAATCATCAATTAAAAAAGCTCACCCTGGCGTACATAAAAATACACGAAACTCAATACAAGAAACAATGCTCTTACTTTGTATAAGTTAGAGTTTATTAAGTCAAATTTTAACAATTAAGAAACCCAAAGGGAACGAGCGGTAGCGAGCGATCGGGGTTTCTTAATTGTTAAAATTTGACTTAATAAACTCTAACTTACTTAGTGTTTAACCTCATTTGACCTTTGCATAGTCACCGACATGTATTATGGCACGGACCTATGTGTATATAGGTCCGTAATTGTGGGCGGAGCTAAAGTGCTTTCTATTTAGAGCGAACTCTTAATGAATTAAGTGATTTCAGTAGGTAGTTTTAATAAAAAAGAAAGACGTTCATTTGAAAATCTGAGCGATTTGGTTGGTGGGCAAATGGGGTTAAACACTAATATAGGATAAGTATAGCACTTTTCACAATAATCCAAACTTTACAAAAACAATGATAAAATTGCTGTCACTATCTTCATATTGAAATCGAGGCTCGTCTGTCAATATTGTGACATACACATTCGTATAAATGAATGGTGGGGACATAATAATAAGAGCTTTCCCTGTGATCAACAAAATGCCTACCAGAAACACTTGGGATCCTTCACAACATCGTTTAGTCTTCAGGAAACAATATCAAGCAATTACGAACAACAAGATAAATCATTTGTTGCTTTTCTGAACACAGCCGGTGCGTTTAACAATATTCTCAACAGCGCCCTATTCAATAAAGCTCATGACATGGGAATTAATGGTAAACCTCTAAGGTTATTCATAAACTTTTACAAAAATAGTCAGAGCGTTGTATTGGTTAACGGGATTACATCAAACACCTTTTCAGTACTGCAAGGTGCGCGTCAAGGCGGGATACTTTCGACTTGGGCTTATCTTTTATTTATTGACTATCATTTCTGTGAGCTCAAGGAATCCGGAAATGGATTCTTCATCGGCTCATTTCCCTCAGGAAACCCAACGCAGGCAGATGATCTGACATTTATTCCTCCAAACTTAAAAGCCTTGCAAAGCCAAATATCAACGGTGACAGCGTATGCAAATAAACGGGGCTATCGAGCGAATGAAAATAAGTGCAAGCTAGTCGTCTTTGGAAGTCGCAAAACTGAATCATTCTCCGTAAAACTAAACGACAGTATGTTGGCATCAACAGAAACGGCAACACATGTCGGAATCGAACTACATCGCTCTATGAAATACTCTTGTGCAGTAGAAGCTCGCATTAGAAAAGGCAGGGCTTCAATGTTTTCACTATTAACTATTCGTGATGTCACTGGTGATGTTAATCCTTATGTACTTAGCAATCTTATTCAGAAAGTCTCAGTCCCCTGTGCACTGTATGGGGCTAAACTATGGAATAACCTGACGCAAACAGATATTGTTTATGCGGAACGCTTTCTCCGTCTTACCGCCAAAAGCCGTCAGGAACTTCCGTTTTGTACAAGGACAGACATGTCGCTCAGTCTGCTAGGATGGAACCTGCTACAGGCTCATATTGACAGACGTAAGCTATTGCTTTTTCAGAAATTATGTACTATGCACACACATCTTGTACCAAAGAAAATATTTGAGTACACACTTCAGTTATTTCTACTGCGAAATAAGAAACATCAGTTTGGGTTTATTCCCGATGCTTACAAATTATTTGTGAAATACGAACTCCTTAAATACCTTGACAAATATTCAATAAATGCTTCATTTCCGACAAAATTACAATGGAAAAGAATAGTTAATACTAGAATTGATCATTTCTATAAAGAACAGTGGCTTATACGTATAAATAGCGACCCCGAGTACGACAGGTTCAGACACATTCATCCTGATATAAAACCATCACTTCTGTGAACAACAGCAGACTCTAATACAGCCATTATAAATGCAACAACTACGGTGAAATGTGTGACTGTTAGAAACGACTCATTCTTTCAACAGTGCATAAAATGCAAAAGGAAATCACACGTGATTTAACAAAACACATGATAGCTTCCTGCTCCTTCTTTCATATTGATCGAGTGGAACTTTTAAAGAAAAGGCACTTTTTAAGGCACTGGACGGTGAGTCATTTATACGAAATAGTATGTCTATTAACACTGCTGAGACATTTAAGCTGACGCAAGAACAAACAGGTGCTTTAATACGAACAGTATCTTCCTTTATTCACGAGATTCTGAGGAATTCAAATTGACATTTCTATTTGTATAAGAATAATATCATGTCTTCAATGTGACAAAGGCAGATCTTCATAGTAACTTGCCGTGCACAAATTACTTGTTATATGTTATGAATCACAAAAGTTCATGCAAAGCTATTAACCTATGTGTACTATCATTATACACAGCAGTCTTTACTGACACTATAATCAAGACTTGAATTTCGCTTTCTATCAAGTTTTAAAATCAGCTTAGTGTCTTGCATTTGTTAGAACCACATCACAATTTACTCTAAAAAAACGTACTTATCACATTTTGTTGAGTTTTGTATCAAACGCAACTTCTATGTGTATAGTATGCTAAAAAGTTCAAACGCCGATAGTAAGGCCCTGAATAAATTCCATTTTAGCTGGCGACAGACAAACCTTTTAGAGGGAAAAATCAATTTTCATAAATGAAAGTTTTAGAAATAGTAAATCTAAATCATTTAACAGTCTGATCTCCATTTCGGAAACAGTTTACATTTTTTACGTCCTGGGCACTACTTTAATAAAATGTTGCGCGCAGAATGACCGGAATTAGATGGATTTAGATGGTGATAGAATGTTTTTGGACCGGGATACTGGTAATATACATAAGTATATACGGACTGTACTTTATTATAATACGATAAATAATTTCATTAGCATCTTACTTACATACATTTGTTTACATTGTTACCAGAACACAACTTTACTCTAAACTATCCAAAATAAAGTAGAATAAATGTTAGATACTGCTGGTAGGTACTGCTAAAATGTTGCAGTATGTAACAGTTTGTATTGCATTGTTGATCCACACAGGGCAAAATGAATACATATGTACATTTATTAGATGATGTAGTAAGTTCTATTTATATACATAGAATGTAATTTTGTACTGATGGGAGACCTGCATGCCAGAACCAGAGAGTTAAAAACGATCGCTGCAGTCAAATTCTTGCTTATAGATCATTGTATTCTTTAATGTTGTTTATTTAAATGTGACAAACAATTACTTTGTTTGATAAAAAAAAATATTTTAAGCAGTTATATCACTGTAACATCACACTGTATCGGCAAAACGCACTGGCTCCAATTTAACGATAATGCTTCATCTAACGTAACGTAACGTAACGAACCGGCTCCAATAAAAAATGGCTGATTAAGTAAACACAACCCAAGTCAGTATACAGATTCGTGTATTTTATATGGTAAATCGCAACTTCTGAAGAAACGAATACTCTTACGGAATGCTCACTTCTTTCCTGCATGGCCGTAGCTAGTCGGCTGTTTCAGACATCGATGCGTGTGAAAGTAATGCAAGTTGAATGCAGAGGATTCAACGGTAAAAAGTGCAAAACACACCCAAAATGCATGGATTTTGCTCAAAATTATCGAAGTTAAGGTGTTTAGCATAAAAGATTTGCATTGGCATGTAACTTTGGGTCAAATGTCGTAAGCATGTACCAACACTTTACCGATCTGCTATTTCTATAGGCAAAACTTACCCATTTAAAAATACAACGATTCAGGCTCCAATTGACGATACACCGAAAATGTTCCAATTCGTGTTTCATGGATCATTTTCACAGACGTTTTTTAACAATTACAAACATAAGAGAATCTCTTATCGAACAAAATGTTGAGTTTTATGTCACCTTGTACCCACTGCCATTAAACATAATCCAAGGCGGTGCCCAACATTGTTCCATCCATGGTGTTTTGTCTGTGTGTTTGTAGCCTACTGTGTGTACGACCGTACTCCTATATGCTGTATATTGTGTTTGTACATGATTGACTGTGTGTGTGTGTCAGTTTGTCTTTCTATACAAGCGTGCCAAAATAAATTGGTATACACTTCTGGATGATGTGGGGTACGTTTTCAAAATGCTGCGTGTCCTATGGTAACAGGCATTCCCTGTTTGATACCTTATTTCCGTTTTCTTGGTTTGTTAGTGATAAACTGAAAAACATTTACGTATTGTCTACCTTGACTATGTCGCTGTAGAGCTACATAATTAAGGCATATAAATAAATCACCGTAATTGTTTTCTTCCACTTCTACCTCCACTAATTGCGCAAATATTCTACTTTTGAATGGTTTTATGCGTGTTTTAATAATGGCTTAAAGTCTACAGTACTATTTCAGTAGATATCAAGTGCCAGTACCTTTGCTATTTTGTATTTGACCAGAATAAACTCAACACGAACTGGCTGGGTGAGAACTACAGAAAGTCTATCGCAATAAGCACACTTAGGCAAAAAAGCTGAGATAGATTATATTGAGGTCGTGTACAAGTTCACAGAAAGACTTCAACCGTCGCTTTCCAAATTTTCATTAGATGACAATTTCGATTTTAGTCTAAGCTGCATGTGATTATTGATAGCGGTCAAAACGCTAGGTCAAATAAAACCTTAAAGCTGTTCGCTCTCAGATTTTCGTAAAAGAATAATTTCTTCAAACTGTATGTAAATAACGTATTTAAGAACATATGGTGATATAAAAAGGCTCCAGTATAAACTTATGTTACGTACATCTCTAAATTTTGAAAAATACGCTACCAAATTCAAAAGCGTTGCAAATTTCAATATAACATATAGTGTAGCGGTGCCGTATAACCGACCTTTTCAATCGATTTCTGCGAATTCCTACCTAGATTTTTGCTTTCTTTAATTCTAGCCTTTAGTTTTATACTGATGAATAAGAATGTCAATGGTTTTGCGAGAGCGAGCAGCTTTAAACACTGTGTCCATGAATCCTGCCATTTTGGAAAGTATTTTGAATATTTAAAAGTTCTGAGTTGAATTTTCAATTTTTCACTAAGAAAACACATAAATTTGTCCGATAAGAGTTACTTTTATATTTGTAATTGTTCATAAACGTCTTTGAAAATGATCCGTGAAACACGAATTGGAACATTTTCGTTGTATCGTCATTGGGAGCCTGAATCGTTGTATTTTTAAATGGGTAAGTTTTGCCTATAAAAATAGCAGATCGGTGAATTGTTGGTACATGCTTACGACATTTGACCCAAAGTTACATGCCAATGCAAATCTTTTATGCTAAACACCTTAACTTCGATAATTTTGAGCAAAATCCATGCATTTTGGGTGTGTTTTGCACTTTTTACCGTTGAATCCTCTGCATTCAACTTGCATTACTTTCACACGCATCGATGTCTGAAACAGCCGACTAGCTACGGCCATGCAGGAAAGGAGCGAGCATTCCGTAAGAGTATTCGTTTCTTCAGAAGTTGCGATTTACCATATAAAATACACGAATCTGTTATACTGACTTGGGTTTTGTTTACTAAATCAGCCATTTTTTATTGGAGCCGGTTCGTTACGTTAGTTGGAGCATTATCGTTAAATTGGAGCCAGTGCGTTTTGCCGATACAGTGTGAACATATTTAATACATTATAACTAAATCCAAAATTTAGTATATCAAGAAACTTTATTACCTCCCTTTAAAAGCACAACAATTTTTTTTTCACAAAGATTGACTTTTAAACCCTGTTAAATGTTTAAAGGATACATTTTCGTTACATATTATTTGTATGTGTTTTACTACTCGCAAATTGTGTGGTTAAAGTTTCAATGTGCAATCTGTATTACGTCAGTGGCGTTATACACATTGCCTCTCTTCTCCACTACCCTCCCACCCGAGACAAAAGCTCATATTTCTCACGAATAAGGCTGGGGACCTATCTTTTTTAATTGAGTTTTCAACAAAGTGATGCTGGAACATATCTGCAAAAAATTAAGAAATTATAATTGCTTGGACATAAAATAAAACTTTGATAAACAACTACAAATTTTACGTTTTTTTTTTACAGAATCTAGTTTCTCTTTATGGTATTTTTTCCGGGTGAATACATTTTGAAATCCAAATTCATGTCGTTTCATTAAATAGGATCAATTGTTTAACATTTGAAATAAAATACAATGGTGAAATGCTAAATTTAGAATTAAATTATTGATAAACATGAGATAGGGTTCATTTTTACTGCTTTCGAGTGTACACTTCAAAAAGTGTCCATAACTTATAAATAAGGCTGGTGACCTTACTTTTTTATTTCATATTCTGACTTCTCAGGTATTACTTTAACAACAAACAAAATTTCATTAAATTATCATTGCTTGAAAAAAAATGATATGATAATGAGATTGAGCGATCGTCTTTACATGAATGCATTCATACTGACAAAAATAATCTTCAACTTATAGAGTATAGTGAAATTTATCACTGTCCTGTATGTGAATTGCGTAAATCTTGTGACAAAACAGTAAATGCACAAGGACAATTACTAATATAGTTTATTCACTATACATCATCAATGGACGTATAGGTCTAGATACAAATATAGGAAATTTTATTTACACTTCTACTTTAGGTTGTAGCGTTATCTATAACTTGTTATGTTCAGAAGATTTAATAGACCATATCACTGACTTTAAAGTAGATGCAATGGTGAATCGAAACATTTTCCTTTACATGTCTCAATGATTTTTTCATACAATATAACGGAGAGTCCTGAAAACATTTCTCCATTTAAAGATATCAAATATTCATGTAATATTTTGAATAAAGATAAAGCTTCTTTCAAAACAGATGAAGTAAAACATTAACATTAGAAGTAATAAACAGGATATGTTTGGCAATAGTTAAAATCGATCAGATATTTATGATATTGTTGCAAACTTTGTCGCCTGCTTGAAGGATGTTGGAAATTGTTTTTAAAGTAAAGTGAAATATGTAAATACAAGTGCAGCAAAATGGTTTGATTTATAATGCAGAACACTAAAACGTTTGAAATATAAATTATAGAGACAATATAGACGTTGTAGATCAGAAGAAAAGTTACAGTTATATTTTAAAAAAAGAAATGAGTTCAAGAATATGTGTAATTTAAAAGCTCATAGTTACATTGAAAAACATTAGGTAATCACACCTCTAAAGTAAATGATTCTAAGTCGTTTTGGTCCAAATTAAAGCGTATGACAAACCGTAAGAAACAAGCGGCCAATAGTATATCTACCTATGAGTAGTTGCAACATTTTGAGCGTTAATTGAATATACAGTTGACGAAAATGAGAATATAAACTCTGACATGTTTGATGAAAAAATAGAGGAGGATGTTGAGTTGAATATTTTATTTGTTTCCTGTTCATATGAATTTTATTCTCCCCGTACATGGATATGTGAGTGTCGGCGAACCATCCCTCTCTATATCTTACAATCATTCAAACATTAATTATGCATAAGCATGAGTTCAATATGCAATGTCACAATTCATTTACATTCTTGACATATGTACGTCTTATAATGATTATATAAGAGCAAACAATTGAAATGAACCTGTAATGTGAAAAGAAACAAGAGCTGTCCCTCACAAGTGACGAATGCCCCCGAAAGAGGTGCCTCACAGTCTGTGTCCTCTCCATGTGCTCAATAAATGTGCTATGTAATTTTAAAATCCTTCCATGCATGACAGAGTAACCATGCATACAGTTTTCCATTACTTTAAACACTAAGTGTGCCCTTGACCTTTGAGATAGGGACTTGAGTCTTGCACGCGACACATCCGCTTGATGTGCTAGACATTTGTGCCAAGTTATTTTAAAATCCTTCAAAGCATGATAAAGTTATAGTCCGGACACAAATGTATGCATATATATATACAGGATTCCATTACCTATAAACTCTAAGTGTGACCTTGACCTTTGAGCTAGGGACGTGGGTCTTGCACGCGACACGTCATGTTGATGTGCTAGACATTTGTGCCAAGTTATTTTAAAATCCTTCAATGCATGACAAAGTTACAGTCCGGACACGAATGTGTGCATATATGCATATATAGAGGAATCCGTTACCTTCAAACTCTAAGTTTGACCTTGACCTTTGAGCTAGGGACGTGGGTGTTGTACGCGACACGTCGTCTTGATGTGCTAGACATTTGTGCCAAATTATTTTAAAATCCTTCAATGCGTGACAAAGTTACAGTCCGGACACGAATGTGTGCGTATATGCATATATAGAGGAATCCATTACCTTCAAACTCTAAGTATGACCTTGACCTTTAAGCTAGGGACGTGGGTCTTGTACGACAGTCGTCTTGATGTGCTAGACATTTGTGCCAAGTTATTTTAAAATCCTTCAATGCATGACAAAGTTACAGTCCGGACACGAATGTGTGCATATATAGAGGATTCCATAACCTTCATACTCTAAGTGTGACCTTGACCTTTGAGGTAGGGATGTGAGTCTTGCACGCGACACGTCGTCTTGATGTGCTAGACATGTGTGCCAAGTTATTTTAAAATCCTTCAATGCATGACAGAGTTACAGTCCGGACACGAATGTGTGCATATATAGAGGATTCCATAACCTTCATACTCCAAGTGTGACCTTGACCTTTGAGGTAGGGATGTGAGTCTTGCACGCGACACGTCGTCTTGATGTGCTAGACATGTGTGCCAAGTTATTTTAAAATCCTTCAATGCATGACAGAGTTACAGTCCGGACACGAATGTGTGCATATATAGAGGATTCCATAACCTTCATACTCTAAGTGTGACCTTGACCTTTGAGGTAGGGATGTGAGTCTTGCACGCGACACGTCGTCTTGATGTGCTAGACATGTGTGCCAAGTTATTTTAAAATCCTTCAATGCATGACAGAGTTACAGTCCGGACACGAATTGTAAGTGGGGACGCACAGACGGACGGACGACCTTACAAATGGGCATTTGTTGGGTACTTTCCATTGCCTCTAATGATAAAAAAGTAGCCAACAAGTCCCTATATAAAGTATTAAAAGTACCCAATATGTGCCCCTTTTTTTGTTGGCTACCTGACGGAATGAATGATATAGTACCAAATATATGGCCATATGCGGGCCCGGACAGACGGACGGACGGACGGTGCGATTTTAATATGCCTCCCTTCGGGGGCATAAAAACAGAGGAAAAGCCTTTATTTATATTAATTTTGGAGAGAAAGAGCATCATCTACCTTTTCTTACTATAGAAGCCTGGTACATAACGTTATTATTTAATAACCAAGATTTGTAGTTTTACTGAGATTCATAAAAAGTTCCTTAGCTTATTACATAAATATTATTTGCCAGCCTTTAAAAAATGAATCTGTATTCTGGTTTTTCATAAGGTTATTATTTAACAACCAAGATCTATAGTTTTACTGAGATTGACAAACATTCCTCAGCTTATCACATAATGTTTTATTTGCCAGCTTTTAAAAACACTATCTGTTTTCTGTTTTTTCATTGCAATTGCTTTATGTATATTAAACTGGAGTCGTAAAAACATTTAATATCCAGCCCATGTCAACTTATTTTCTGAAAGTTAATTCTGTATTTTTTCTTTTGAGAAATGTACCTAAATCAGCAAGAAAGTTGTTGACCACTTTACATTGCTCAAATAAATGTTATATTGTCTCAGGTTCTTTTTTACAGAAAAAGCAAAGGTCAGATTCTTCTAAATTTATTGTTTTGGGGTATTTGTTAGCAGGTAGAATACGATGTAAAATTCGGAACTGCAACCACTGTATATTACTATCTTTTGTTACTTTAAAAGTGTTACTATAAATGCTTTTCCACTTATTTTCCTCAAAAGGAAAGTGGTCTCTTCATTTAATTTGGCTTGTATGAAATTCATTATTCATATTTAAAAAAAGTGTATATGTCCGTACATCCAGTTGCAGATTTCAATATTTTTTTTGCTGATGATATTATTTAAGGGTTATCAATGTTTTCTACAGTCTTTGAATTGAGATTTATTGTTTTTATGAAAAGCTTGTATAGCTCTTGTTATGCCAAGATAGGATAAAAAGTTTATTTGTAAATTAGATTTTAGTTCAAATTCTTCTTTTGTCAATATTTTATCTTTTCTATACAAATCATTGATATATCTTATGCCATTCTCATACCATGTTTTCCAATACAGACTCTGATTTCACACTAAAATATTGTGGTTATAAAAAAGTGGATTTCTTAAAAAATCCTGTGTATCTTTAAAGGGGTAACTGCATTATATAAACCACTAGATGGCCCTGGTTTTTCAATAATTTCAAACATGTTTCAGATCAGAGACTATTTTTTATAAAAAAAATTGACAAAATTACAAAACTGTTTCCTTCGAAATTGGTTTCAATGGTAAACTGTGCCATTTCAAAACAGTTCATCCAAAAATCTTAATTTCATAACACTTCTTAAAGTGACTTTGAGAAAAAAATCAACCTGTCAAGCAGACGATCTCAGATTTGAATATTCCGGGAGGACATTCAGCACACAGCAGAACATAACTTCCCTTGCAGTTCAATGTGTTTTGTTCTTCCCCTCTTTTTTGTTGTATGATACTTTTTCCAGGTTCAGGTAGATTTTCATTCGTAGTCAAACCCATGGGTATGCAGATACATAAGGCAAACTATAAACAGTGTTACAAAACTTATCAATTTGTTTAAAACAACTGTTTTCCTGCAATAGTGCCCGAAGCTATTTTGTAAACAGTGTTTAAAAGAGTGATAGGTCTCCAGTTTTTTAAAAACTGTCCCAACTTGTCTGTTTTTAATAAGTTATGATACCCTGTCTCTGAGTAATAGGTAGCTGGCCTATATCAAACGAATAATTCAGAGAGCGAACTATCAAATGACCTAATTCTTTCCAGAACATTTTAAAGAAGTCAACTGAAAAGCCGTCACTTCCAGGCGTTTTATCAATTTTCGTATTAAATAATACTTTACTTGCCTCCCAATATGTTATTTTACCTTCAATTTTTATGTTGCTGTCTTTATTTAATTTCATAATTGGCACCTTTTAAAAGAGCTTCTCAAGACCAACGTCTGAAAGTTTACCATTATGACTTAAGTATAATCTTTTATAGAATTAGTGTATTTCAACCAAGATTTAATTTTGTTTAGCTATAATAGTTCCATTTTCTCTTTCAATCTTTGAGATTGTTTTACTTACATAATTTTGTTTTTCAGAATTGCAGAAGAAACGTGATGGCCCTCATCTATCCATTGAACTTTTGACCTAATCATATGCCCTTTCAACTTGTTCTCCGTTATATTGAGTTTTTAAGTTCCCAAGTTCTTCAGTGTTTTGTTCATTTAAATTCTTTTCAATTTTTTAAATTATTTGTGTCTCATTCTATTAAGTCAATTTCTTTTTATATGCACCATAGGACATTGCAACTCTCTCATAGGAACATCATGTATGTTTCTTAAATTATATACAGGCAGGCAATATTGTTGCTTTATCTCGTTTATGTTTGTTTATGCAATCAAGGTATTCTATATCATGTAAATGTGAATTGTTGTGTTTCCAAAGGCCTTTACCAAGTTGTACTTTAGTAAACTCTAACATCATAGTGATTATAGAATGGTCGGATCTATAACTGGATTCAATATCATATTTTTCAATATTTGGCAGTAAGTCCTCAGTGACTAAAATGAAATCCAAACGTGCTTGCTGTAGCGGGTTTGAACGCCGCCATGTGTATCTATGTATATTTGGACAGGATTCTCTAAATGGGTCAAACAGTTGCCTTTCCTAAATAAATTCTAGCAGTTTCAATCTTGCTTTACTGTTATAAGTATGTTTATAATTATAGTAATCCATAGAAGGGTTCAAAACCATATTATAATCTCCACAAATCACATATGAGTCATTACCAATATCACCAATTAAGCTAAAGATATTATAAAAAAGATAGGCGCATCCTGATTTGGACAATATAAATTGACAAGCGTGAACGTTTTAGAATCGATCGTCAGGTCCAAAATCAAGAAATTGCCAGCATCGTCACTATGTACAGTACAGCACAGGCGGATTCCGTTTTTGCCGCGCTATAGCGCGGGAGGTTTTACAACGCGGGAGCAATAAAACCATGTCGCATCACGCGGCATATGATTGTATATGCGGCATCTATATGCCGCGTGTCATTTGCGATATGCGACAAGTACCATGCCGCGTGACTCGGCGTAAAGGATAATTTTTTCCTTTAAAAATTAATGCCTTTTGCACAATGTACAAAATGTACATGTAATTCTATGAAAGGTTTTATAAGATATAATTTTATAGAATTTTTGCATGAGTTACTACAGTTTACTATCTTTCGAGTATGTTTAAAAAATAATTATTGTATATAATTAAAAGTTGTAACATTTTCATGACTTTGTTCTTTTATTCTAAACTTTTTATTACAGATATCGTTGTTTGTCGCAAGAATTATAATATTATTGCTTATCAATAATTTGTCGTCGTTTTGATGTATGTATTTAAACAAAATTGATTCCGACGCTTGCCTTGAAGTTGGGGATAATTAGTGTCACATCTTAATTGAGTAGACACTTATTGCTAATATTAACAAAGGGTGATGATTGCCATTGTCTACAGTACTGTCAGCATGTTTTTCATTTTAATGAACCATAAAGTAAGATAATCGGCTAAAACAGATATCATTGGCAATTTACTGTCGAAGTAGTTAAGACAGGATTATTTTAGTGTCAAGTATTTAAAACTCTTTTATTAATAAGTTTATTGTAGAAACTGATCGAGGTAAACTAAATAAGTTATTCGTTCTTGGACTCTGATTTGAGCTACAAAGACACAATAATCTTAAATAAATACTGAAACAGATGATAACCGCAAACTGTCGATTTACTGCATTTGAATTAACTATTACAATGTATACGTATGTTCCTTTTTTTGCGTCATACTTTGCGACAAAAACAATATGTTTGTTACAAATATAAAAACTGACAATTATTTGCCGTCTGAATGTACAACAAATCGGCATCAACTCTTTTTAAATGTACGGTACTACATTAAGTTTCTAAAGTAGACATTTCCAGCTTTCAATTTGGTGAATTTCGTACGGTTCAGAACTGGTCATGATCTGCACTGATTGAATCATGCAGAACAATTGCTGCTAGCATGAAAATTGTTACTTTATCAAAACAACAATCTCTCAGCGCTGACTGCATCCATACAATCAGTAGATAAATGTAAGAACTAAACAGCCTAAATACTGTACGTCCACTTATCAACCACCTACATTGTGAGAGCTCGAACCGGGGGCACAACCGGTTTCTGTACGTACATGCATATCGATTCCTACACTCGGAGTTAGACACCAACATTTTACCAACTACCTAAGAGCTATGAACCGGGATCACAACCGGCTTTTGTACGTATAGGTGTTTGATGTTTCATGAAAATAATAAAAATGTTTTTTTTAAAAGATCGCACTGTTGAAAGTAGAATTTAGTGACGTAACATTAACACCTCGTGCTAAGGTTTGGTTTCAAAAAAGTTAAAAATGATTTGAACTGAATTACAATTCAAGAAGGAAAGTACATCCGTTCCAGCCGTATTTTGGTCGTTCTAACAGACGGGTAGTTTACCTTATTACAGTAAAATCCGTATATAGCGACTCCGGATATAACGTAACTTCGGCTATAACGAACAGTTCTTTTGGGCCCGATTTTTCCTCTTTTTTTGTTAACTGTAAAAAGATGCGGTTATATCGTACTCCGTTTATAAGGAAACTTCGGATATAGTCTTCTACATTTCACATGTATAACCTTTTGATAAACTAGTTAAAAGAGAATACCAACACAATTGCTAAGTACGATGTTCAAGTGATAATATTTTTCGTAAACAATTATGAGCGTTTCTTTAAAAGCATGCAGACCGGGTGAAATCCATTTTGGGAGAAAAAAAAAACATGTTAAATATTCAAGTTTTGGCTATTGAGCGAAATCGGCTTCATTCAATTGTACCATTACAAAATTATTTTGTTTCAGTATTGCCAATGAAAACATAAACCGTCTTTTTTATGCTTAAATAATCTTTGCAATTATTTTACATACGGATATAGAAAAGGATAACAGTTATAGATATTTATAACTGTTCAAAAGGTGGTAGAAAAATCAAAAGCAACTGTAAGTTGATGGTTGGGATTTGACTATAAAAATACTTGTTCGACATGTATTTTAGTTCGATATATATATAAGGAACGTCGATATATGGATATAAGGAACTCAAGGATATAAGGAACACATTTGATAGATCCCGGATAGTTCGTTACAAGCAGAATTTTCTGTTCACCTGTACTACGTTTTATTCTACGAGATACAAATTTCCACCCAGTGCCGGTGATAGATAACCTTAAACTTAACTGCTGCAATGATCTCTCATCGCTGCCGGGCTATTTTTACGTAAATTAAAGCACATCACATACATACGAAAAAATGACTGTAAAACTATTTTAAAAAATAAACATAGGGTTGTGGGTATTCTTTTTCTTAGTTAGATCATTTTCTATCCATTTATAGCAGTTTTGAAGTAGAATTCGAGAAAAAGCTGATTAATAATTTGTTCATCCCCATTCTGTATTTACACTTATTTCTGCTTACTTGCGTGAAAATAAATCTAGACCCATTTCATGATTTCAGCGTTAATTTAGATTGTTCTGTTGATCTTTTAAGCATCCTTTTTTCAATTATCAACATTTAAAGTTATCACGATGCTTTAATATTATTCTTAACATTTGTCTTCTTGGTCGAACCCTGTCATTCAATGTAGTATATGTCGATCGCTGCATTAAGATAATTCATTCAAAATAATCGTATGGGTTGAGGTATTTCTTTTTCATCTCACAGTTCTAAAACACGTTTCTACATACATGTTTTTATGGTTACTAAAACTTACTGGTATAAACATGTAATTACTAAAAACATTTAAGACTGAAATTTTATTGGTTACAATATGGAATACATTGTACATCATTATTGAAAAACACAGTTTTATACATGTGTACAATACAATATAGTACATATTTTTTATTTCATCGCTTTTACCTGTATAGAAAATGACATGCCGCATAACGTCACGACAGGGGCCATCACGCGGCGGGACTCGTTGTCGCGCTTGAATGCGCTTGATTGCTATAAAGTCTTTCAGATGCGGCAATTGAATGCCGCATACAATTTGCGATGTCGCGTCACGCGTTTGATTTCCCGCCTTCAGACTCTTATTTACATGCCGCATGGACGCATATGCGTGGGGTTTCGCCTGTGCTGTACTGTATGTTATCTACTTTGTGTTCAAATTAAGTGTGTCTTGAAGACAATAAATATGATGCCGTTTTTCTTTCAGGTATTTAAAAAACATCAGTACGCTTATCATTGCCATTCAAACCACAGTAGTTCAAAGACAGTTTCTTTAAATTGTAAGTTTTAAATTGATATTTTGAGTATTGCTCTTTCTTCTTAACATAACGGTATAATTGAAAAATGCAAAAAATGCATCATATGCACCAGTATAAAACTAGTTAAGTTTACAAATTTGGCTCATCTAAACAGAAACATCTACCACTCAGAAAAAATTGATGTGTCAAAGTATAGTATTAAACTGATACAGTTAAAACATGTGTAATCAGTCTTTGCAAAAGTTATTCATATTCAAAACTTTTATTTCCATAAGTAGATGCCTAAAAGGAAAAAAAACTAAATGTAGAACTTTATTACTGTATTAAATATATTTGTATTAATAATATTTTAATGATGTATTACACCTATTATCACCTGAAGTGTTAACTTACAAAAGGGAAATGTTGTATTGTACAACTAGCAAAAAGCATATATTATCTGGAGCCAAAACAGAGAAATTTTACCTGCAATAAGGATGAATTTTATACAGGTTTTCAAAATAGAAACTTATTTATTTACAACACAATATCTACATATTGCAAACATGATCGTTTTTATGAAAATTCATATTAAACATCTAAATTCATGTCAAAGTCCGTAAAGTATAAAAAATATTATTTACGGCATTAAGAACCGCATACATGTCAGCAGCATCTGGTGCGTAATAATAGAATTCCGTGAAGTCTAAACCCAAGCAAATATTTGTTACAAGTAAAGTTGATGTCCTTCAGTACTACACATTAAAAATATATCTGTTGTTCCGTGCCAGCTATTTCATCTTCCCTTCTTTTCGTTTACTAAATTGCGAACTTTCTTTTTAATATGAATCGATTTAAACAATCTAACAATCCTGAGATGCAAGCAAATTCCCAACACATTTGTTATACTGTGCATTGCTACAAATTATAAGCTAATTTTCACTTTATCCTTTGTGACAGACTGTGAAAATTAGATAATCGCCAACAACTATTTTCACGCCTTCGGCACATCTGATAGCGACCTGATTATTGACAGTCATAGTAAATTGCTTCAGACTTATTGTTTGAAATCAGTAAAATTTCAATGTGATACCGTTTTCAAAGATCAAATTGTTATCAATCAATGACATAATTAAAATTAGCAAATTTTATATTTCTCAAATCATATTATTTTTGATTTAATACACATTACTGCATTACACAATGCTGCATTTCAAAGAGCTATGATTTTATTTCCATTTATACCCGGTGTTGGCAATATATTAGAGTACGCAACTTGTTTGCTTGTCAACTTATCTCCCAATTAGGACATAGGCTAACACATACTTTCTGAAGAGAAGTTAATGTATATGTCAGCATTAGCAATACGTTGCAAATATTCTGAAGAAAAAAAAAGGAATGCGGAATATTGAAGGACCAGATTTCTTTTTGATATTTCAACATGTTTATGGAGAGAAAAAGAGCGGAGAAAAAACAGACGCATTTTTAGGTAATCGGAATTTTAGGGATCCGGAATTATGAAATTCTACTGTACAACAATAAGTATTCTAACACTATTGAAACTTTCTCCGATATAGACAAAGAAGGATTTGAGCGTGATATGTCTACCAAGTATATCACGCTAGGCGTCCGGGACTATTTTTGACTGATGAAATTCTCTCCCACTTAATTTTCACACAACATCTATGAGTGTGCATTGCGCTAATACGCTTGGATTTGTATTGTTGTGAATGAATTCACGTGATGAAAAACAAATCGTAGTAAAATTTTCTACACCTCCGGTATCGCCAGCAATATCAGCAACAACAAAGTAAATACGAATAGCGTTTTATTTGAGGAGTAAAAAGGAACGGCGAAATTTTCATGAAATGCAAGGAATGTACTGAATACTACAAGTCCAAGGCAGCAACTTCGTGTAAGCGCATCAAAGTACCGATTCGAACATTTTTGTGTTAAAATTAACGTGTTAGAATGGAAAAAGATTTTACTTTTGAGTGATATACCGGTAAGTATATCAGTGTGTGGAGTTTAGATGCGAAGTCATCTAATCATGAAGGCCGAAGTGATTAATTACGAAGCATCTAAATGACATGAAATGTGAAATTTATTTCCTTATTAAATACTAGTTTTGAACAATAAAGTCTGATTATTCAAAGTGATCAAGGTAACAATTTACTGTTATCCGCCATACAAACGTGCATTTTTTTTAAAAATCATTACTTTTTTTCATATTAAAGGAGCTTCACAGACTCCAAGTTGTCTTCTCTCTGCGAATATTGCTTAATATCGAGTACAAAAAAGTAAATTGCGTATCGATATAAAAATATCAAATTAAGAAGTAAAATTATTCTGGTTGAAACACACTTTAATAGTCTTTGTTTAGATTAATGAACAAAACTCTTTTACATTATACTTGAAGTTGCAAACAAATTAATTCTTAGGAAGATTAAATGGATTTTTTTTACACGAAAAGACTACTCTATAATTATTATAGCGTTTAGTACATGTATAATAGTATTTGCGAGTGTCGCAAAAAGTGTACGATTTACGGTAATACTGGCCAGACAGTATTGTGGGCCTCATGGAGCGCTTACCTATAAATACATCGAAAAAAACATTAGAAGGCAGAAATCAGGACTCGGACCTGTATGTTCAGCGGCATCGGCTAGCAATGCAAATTTCGAACGCCTCAAACCACTCGACGGCCATCGCAACAACTCCAAGACATGAATTTTGAAGATAACGCTAATTTACAATAACAAAACATTTATATTAGTAATTTAAAGATGACCGTTTTTCTCGCAAACATGAACTTAATACGCTGAGATAATCAGATACATGCTAGTGAAATATGCTTTATATATCTGTATGGAGAAGGCATAGATACGACGGGGTTTCCGGATTTATTTAGCATTAACCCCAACTATTTACCTGAGATATTTTCCCCTTGGTAATTAAATTCGCATTACAGTCCTTTTATTGGATCATACATGTCTTGTTCTTAATAAAGACCACTACTGTCGGCTCAATATCTTTTAATTCATACCCCTATTTTGATGTCAGGGAAACGTGCGGTAAAAGCGATGTTTTATTGAATATAGCTGGTCCGACTTTGCCCAACCACACTTTCATTCATTTATTTCCCTTTATTTTTTGGTTAGGTTCTTAAGAAGAGGTATATAATGTTTTTATCAATTCCTGACAGTAAACGCAAATACTGGCATTTGGAAATTAAAAACACAGTTCCTATTGAAACTGAAGGGAAACTATTAATTTATACTAATTTATTTGTTCTCGATTGCGAAACAAGTTCTAACAACTTAGATAATCGCTCTGGAGACTCATTCCAGATGAAATCAATCACGAAGAGAAAGAGAGAGAGAGGGAGAGAGAGAGAGAGAGAGAGAGAGAGAGAGACACACACACACACACACACACACACACACACACACACACACACACACACACTGTGTAAATATTTGTGTCTTGCCTATGGACACAACCGCCATGGCACTGGTGGGGATCGAACCAGGACCTTCCGATCCCGAGGCAAACGCGCCCGCCTGTGCCACTACGTCTCCACTGAAGGGAAACTACAGACACATAGAATCAATGGACGGGTGAAGACAATTTAAAAAAAATATTCTTTACTTTATAGCACATACCGCTGTTTTCATTTTGTTTTTGCAGAAAACAAAAAAAGAATGTAGTTTTATGTCCGGGTATAATGCAAATTATTTTCTAGACTGTTACGTATAAAAAGAAAATTTCTTAAAACTGAGACAGCATTTCATTATAATTAAAGTGATAGCTTAAATGCTGTTGTGATACACGGTTTGTCTTTAAGTACATGTATGATAAAGATATTTAAACTGTAATTATATCGTATGTAACCCGATTGAATCGCTCGTCTGGTATTGATAATGTTGTTCGCGTTTCATCATATAATATTTTCTTGCGTGCTACTGTATCATGAAGTTTGTTGTTGTTCAATTTATATCTCTCCGTAAAACAACTAGGTATCTTTTATGCCAGCATTGACTAATTTGATTTTGTAAGTAAGAGTAATTTATAAAACACTGTATCAAAGTTTAGGTAAATACTCTATAAAAAAACGTTCATACTGGCAAGCATCACTCGACCGAAATCCCGCCATGCACACTGTTGTCCTGTGCATATCCGCGCCCATTCTTATATTGAAGATACTGTATTTACGATGGGCTAAATGCGGCAAGTAAAATGATATTTCTTCTTCATTTCACGTCGAATGTTTTCTGTATTGTGTTTATTAATGTCGCATAAACTATGTTAACATTAAATATTTGTACTAAGTCATGCAATACTTTCTGTTCTTGATAATTTATTAATGATTTGACATTTATGGCATATGTTAATCAGTTTTTGACTGCTCAGAATTTTAGACAACTGCATGGTGCTTTAAACTGTGGAATTCAAAACCTGTGTAACGATGGATGGTCGGGGCTAAACGCACTAGAGTAATCAAACACACAACACTTTACAAAATTACAACTTTAATTACAGTGATGAAAATTTATAAAGATGAATGCCAATATAAACAGTAAATAAGATGATGATAATGGAAATATCTAAATGAAAGTCCTGAATCAATCACGTTTTGGTTAAAACACGTTTACACTAATCAACGATGAAAAACACGTTTTACTATAACAAAACGCCTGTTCTCGCCATTTGGATAAACATCTCCGTAAAGGTTCCGGTAATCCGGGGTGGGATATAAGTAGACCTTAATGTCAACTGCACCAAAGGTGTTTCCTGTGTAAATGGGGCACCACGTAGACAAGCCTGTGCTCGGAAATCAATACATCCGGCGAATCTCGTTGTTTATCGACGTAACAGGTCGGTCTTCCTTGTGGCCTACGTGACAAACATTGTATGAATGATGACTTTCACGAGAAACATCTCGGTTCTTTATTGCACTTACTTAATTGTAGCATGATATATTTGATTTTTTTCTATTATGTCTTATTATTGAAAGCCAGAAAGCTTGTCTGTCACATGAATAATGTGTTTTCTTAAAAAAATATACAAACTTGTACACATTGATCGTTTAATTAGACATCATTGGAGGACTAAAAGTCTGTATTTGAATTACATGTATGAATAATATAATATTAATGAAATGCAACCAAATCACATAAATGTATTGAATTCAGTAGTTTTGTAATACACATTCTGTTCTAGTCAATGACGTGTAATCTTATATATCCTACAAGGATTGCAAAACTAATTTTTTTACAAATTTTCTGAACATGTATATGACCCGTAACCTGTTACCTCGGTATCGTTAACCCCTTTTCGTTCATTGGTATACCGTTTACCCCTGTATTCTTGTTCCATTGACCCTTTTCCGTTTAACCGTATACCGTTTACCCGATACCTAATTGGCAACCGTAGACCCGCATAACCACTGACCCAACATTGAGCCCTTATTCCGTGGAACTCTACACTATAGAATATACCGTATACCGTTGACCTGTATTACTTTTGACTTGTAAACCTTGGGGCCCGCATACTGTATCTTCGTACTATTGGCCGTATACCTTTCAACCCTATACCGTTACACCCGTAACCATATTACAATCGACCGCTATAATGTTGACTCGTGCTACCATTGATTAGTGTACCGTTTACCTCGAATCCCTGCCCCTACGGATATGTTAGTTACTGGCTTTTGAACGTCTAAGAAAACGGGATAGATGATAAGGGAAATATAAAGTTTTGGGGTTTTTATTTGTCTTTGAAAACCATAATTATGATAAGGCTTACAATCGCTTTTGTCATCGGACAACTGTGTACGAGTTTATGTATGTTCAATAAACAGAAATTTAAAGAAAGGTTTCCCGATATTTGCTCATACAATACATTATTATTATTATTACGAACGGAAATTTATCAAAATGAAGTTGTTTGATGCCTATGAATTAAGTAAAGCAGTGGCAATTTATAAACGTGCTGCCTTCATTTCAGTCATAATAGCAGTTATTGGATATTACCATATAATTGTGCAGGTGGGTTATTTCTTTTATTTACTATATCATAGGGCATTTTGTGATAACAACTTCGTATAAGTATACCGAGTATTTTTACGTGCTTATGGACTTCCTTTTTATTCTCTTAAATTAGGTATGCAAACAATAATAAAAAATAGTTGCATAATTTACTTTCGTGCATAGAGATAAAATAAAACTGTTGTCTGTGTTATTTGTATGATAGATATGATAGTAGAAAGTGTTATTACAGTAGTTGCTTTTGCGACTTTGAAAACTTATATTCTAAATTTAAACTTGGCATAATAATAGTACGTCAACTTCATGTGGGAACTGGCTAATGTAAAACTTTATGCCTCAAAAATACGTATAACGTATATTATTATCATAAATATAATTTTTTTTTAGATCAAATGGTTTACACTTAATGATTTTACTGTTCTAATTACGTTTGAACGTCGTTTTTCTACTGAAATAATGTAATAAAAAGACCAAGTAAGAATAAGTAAACTCCAGCGCTACCTTGAAAAAGGATACACACAAAACTGGACAGAGAAAATGTGTGTTATTTGTGAAATCGTAAATACCTATCTAATAACATATAAGTTAAAAGATCTGACTCAAGAAAATATTAAAGACACTTTTTATGAACAAAAACTTTCTCCGACCAAACAAAAGATATTTCGAATTGAAAAATAATAAAACGTGATTACAAAAAACGGCAAGCCTTTGTCAAATGGAAGGGCTATCCAGAAAAGTTCAACAGTTATGTTCGGCTTAAAGATTTGCAAAATATAAGATAGTATAACATAATAAACAGAAAATTTGATATACGAACTGATAGATCATCTGACAAGACTTGTACAAGCATATAGGAAATGTTACATATTTTACGGAAGAATAAACTCGGCTTTACAAGTAACCGCTGCTTTGGTTAGCAGTTCGGTGGTGCTTGCGTTTGTCCCGGCCATTCCAGTATTTATAGCATACACGGGTGCGATTCCCATCGCTATATCAATTCGTCTAAACAAATAAAAAAATAACGGAAAAGAAAAACTTTTTGAAAATACACCATCAGATAATAAATCAAATATTAGCACAAGCCAGTATTGAACACTTGGAAGGCGTTGAAGATAACAAAGTCATATATATCTACCGCCTATTCCGAGTTGCTTAAAATGCAGAAAGAAAATAATTATTTGGTGACTTTACAAATGTATATAAAGGTATATAAACTGAATGGGTATTAAACAATAGAATAATGCCAATATGCGCGAGTGCCTATTCCATCCTCTTCTGTATATTTTTAGTGTCTAATGGGGATAAATTCTGTTGATTTTCTGTTAAAAAATAATAATAGACCTTATTTTACTGGCGTCTCCTACCGCTCTGTTAAAGTCAGTGATTCTTCTGTTGAAAAATAATAATAGAAATTATAACTTATAATACTTATTGATTATAAAAACTACTTTTATTGGAACAATTTTGTAATGCTGAAATATTAAGCAAATAATATTTTCTGACAATCTTATATACTGACAGCCCATCATGTATATAATCATTGCTGCGTAATATTCTAAAAATGTTATTAGATTATTGATCTTTGAACTTATTTATTCAGGTGAGGTAATTAAATATATAGCACAGTAATGACCGTAAGGTAGTGTTTCTGGTTTCTGTTCCGTTCTTTAGTATAAGCTTTTTATTGTCATATAGTGATGAACTTTTCTTATTCGTTGAAATAATTTTTACATTATGCTTGTCAGATTTGACAACAACTATTTTATTTTCGTGGATAATTTGATCATATAAGGCACGCCATCGTTATTTGTTTGTCCACCACAATTTTTGGTATGCCTTTACATCTATTGACAACTTCGTCATCTAATGTGACAAAAACGTACATTTTCGATCTTAACCCGACAAACTAATTTTGGCACGCCCGCCGCTTCGTTTTTCAATTTCCCCAATTACGTTTTTATCGTCATCAAAGAAGAATGTACTATCCTTAAAATAAATGCTTTTATAAAAAAGGTGTTTGTATTCTAAAAGATCTTCGTATACATCTTCTGTATCAATTTCATAACACAAACTATCCCTATCAGAGAAGAATCATATTGCTTTTTCGCCGTATCTTTTCTTATTAACGTTATAATGAAAGTTATACATTTGGTAATTTGATAATTATTATATACATATTCCTACAAAAGAGGGTTCGTTTAATAAGAGTTTTTCTTTTATTGGCCAATTCTTTTTTAAGGCCAATAAACGTTCGTTAAATTGTTCACCTTTTATAAATGTTGACTTAGCTTCAAGTTTTAAGAATGTTTTCTTCTCGTTTACTGATTTAATGTTAATTTCTTGCGAAGATTTTTCATCGTTTTACCAAATACGCGTTATTAAATAGTGTAAAATAGTTTTTCTCAAACGAGGTTTTCCCTTTCGTTCTTTAATCGATATCAAACGATATACATTTCTACATTAATGCTGCTTCATCAAATGTTAATACATTGTGTATAATTTTTACTTTCATACCTAACTCTGTATATCGCCCCTTTAGTGCAAAAAGGTGCCAACTAACATTTTTGCCAAAAATGACTTTTTGACATATTTCAATAGTTACATGATATCTACATGTGATATAAAAATATAAATTATATACCCATAAAGTGCCAAGTGATAAACCATAAAAATCTTAGTGCAAAAAGGTACCATATGTATGTCATTCAGTGCAAAAAGGTACCATTTGACATATGGCACCTTTTTGCACTGAATAATATGTTGTATTTTTGTTTTGCTCGAAAGTGCCTTATGACAAACGGTACCTTTTTGTTCTGAAGATAAAACATGTACCTTGATTTAAATTGCTCACATGGTACCTTTGACAAATATTGCATGTGTAGGATACACATCCCAGCTGCTTCAAGAGTGCTGATAAGGTGTAGAAGTTCACCACTTGTTTTGTTTATAATCTTAATAATGTAATATTATGAGAGCTTTATCTCTGTATTTGTTAATATGTTGATTAAACACAGAAAGTCTCACTGTTAAGCTATTCTAGATAGTTGCTGGAATGTAACACTTACATTCAGATTGGTAAAAAAATAAAATAAATGTCTGTATACTACACTAATATACTCATAATAGCTTTTATATATTCAAATGCTTAATCTGGTAAGTTATTAGCAAGAGACGCCAACCCTTCTGATATAAATTGAAAAGAGTTTATAACGAATAATTTATTAAACATGATTGCCCTATGCTTTTCGATATTATTTGGGATAATACCTATATCATTTACTTTAAATTTACCAATTTGTTGCATAATAAAGTGGGAGTCATGCCCTCTTAATGTATGAAAAACAACTTGCATTTTCTGACTTAATCTATAATTCGAATTGCATTTTCCGTGAGCGGCTCCGCGATATTTGCCCGTAACGTGACAATGATCCCTACATTTACGCATGAATTCTATATATTTTAGGAGATCTCTATCGTCGAACAAAAAGGTTTCATTACTAATGTGACATCTTGTTTCGTTTTTATAGGTTTATTCGTCTTCTTCCGTCATTACTAAGGGTTTATTAAATTGTTCTTTCATAATAACCTGGCAAAATTGTTCTTCTATTAAAGGTCCATTACTAACACCAAATCGAGTTTTCTTTTAAATCTGGAATTGTAACAGGGAAATACAGTTTGAAACTTGCTTCTAAAACTCTACAATAGCCGTGGAGTATTTACCTGTTTGAAAAACTGCTGCAGACAAACGAGTGAATGTTTGTAATTTGTAATTTACAGTTATGACATATATGTTACATATACACAAAAGGATTTCATTTAAGTTTTTCTGAACACTCAAGTTGATATGTTAAAATTTCACTGTTACAGGACTTATTTATACATAACTATTCCATGCAGTCATCTTTGCTTTAGTTTGTTAATACAAAGTTTTATAAATGTAACATGGCCGATTGCTAGACCTTTTCATATTGGAACAGCATAACTTGGCAAGAAAACTCTGTAAGTGCTGAATATCCTAATCCAGATATTTTACTTCCTGTTCACTTCTTTGAGAGGAGATTTGGTTGCTGTTGCGTTCAGGTTTTCTTTCGTATGCTGAAATGCCTTGGATGAATCGAATCTCTTGGGTGCCGTCTTCTCCTCCAGTTTCTGTATGTGACGTTTCTGTTTCGCCTTCTGCTCCTTCAAAATCTGGTTCTCCCTTTTAAGTGTATTATTTTCATCTTTGATTTTGACAATGTGTTTGATTTTCTGTTTTTGATTCTGGTGGCCAAGTTTGTGTATTTCCTTAGATTGACCTGGGTGGTCTTTTTGTCCTACTTTCGCTTTGTAAAATGTTGTAAACAGTCAGACATATACTTTGCACATCATTGGAAGTAAAGTTCTTTAATTGTAACTAGAAATAGTCATGCTTATTCATGTATAACCTATTTACAGCCTCTCTCTCTCTGAGATTTCTGGAAAATTACAAAAATATTTAAAAACGGGAAAACCTACTTTCGTTTTGGAAAAGGCAAAATATAATTTATTAATTCTTTTGTTAAACTCAAATTTTCAACACAATATGGTCACATTCAATGCAGTGTGTCATATATTTCCTTCTGAGAAGATGCCCGTCAAGATTAAAGATTTAAAAGAAAATTCAATTTGGTGTTACATTGATAATTTCAACGTGGTGGGTGTTACACGCTTATATGTTTTTTTTCTATTTGACCATATATAATAGAAAATAAAATAATATGGATAAAAACATTTTAAAGATATTTAAACGCATACAATTTTTTGTTAAATTTTGATTGACTTATTTTTATTTTCCCATCGCAACACTTTTTAATTGTTCTGGTGTTAATATCTAATATTTTACTTGTTCGGTATATACTGTGGTATAATCCTCTTTCATTGTCGCAATTTGGATTGTTATAATGCTTTTAGGTCAGGTAAAATATGAGTCGATATATTTAACTATTATATAAAAGGTAGGGATAAAAGATTTAGATGGAGCGGAGAGGTTTTTCCCTTATAGTTTGCTGAAAGGAAAGGTAAACACAAAAAGTAAAGAGAATGTCAGTTCTAGTTTGGGAGAATTTGGGAGAAGTAATTCTAATGCTGCGTAGTAGTATTAAAATTACTTTTGAAAAATCGAGTGCGCCAGAACCGGTATTTACTATACCACTTCAATGTTACAAGACATCAAATGTAACAATTTCATTAAGTAATTCTTCCTTCTTTCGTGGTTTAGAAAATAATATGTTGCCACCGAGCCAAATTCAAATCACTCTGCAATTAACAGATGACGACGAATTAATTTACAGAGCTGCTGGTGCGGAAGTTGGTAGAGTTATAATATTAGTGCTGTGGGTTCTACGAATGTGATCTATAATTCTGATGGTTTACCACTTCAAGGTAACAAGACATCAAATGTAACAGTTCCATTAAGTAATTATTCCTTCTTTTGTGGTTTAGAAATTAATATGTTGCCACCGACATGTAACAGTTTCATTGAGTAATTATTCCTTCTTTGGTGGTTTAGAATAATAATCATGTTGCCACCGAGATAAATTCAAATCACTCTGCAATTAACGGATGATGACGAATGTATTTACAGGGCTGCTGGTGTTGAAGTTGGTAGAGTTGTTGTAAAAAAATTAGTCCTCTGGGTTCCCCGAATGATCTATAATTCTGATGGTGTATCCTTAATTTCTGAAACAAAAATTGGTGGCAAGACAATGGCAATATCTTTGAGAAATGGTAACACAGTCGCAGAACATGCAACCAAATGATATAAGTTTTAGAATTACGGCTAAAGTGATCAATCCTGAACAGTGTTTGTTTATTTGCAGCGACCTGATAAAAGTAATTCACAAGAACACAATCCTTACTTGTTAGATAATTTAAAAATAAATGCAGCCAATGATAATTGTACAATGTCAAAATGTCGGCTTCAGGTTGGAAATGGCATTATTTTTATCCCGAAACAGAATATTCCGACGTGTCTAGAATATTCGGAGATGTGATCGATTTTTATCACACACAAAATGACAGAAAAACAGGAAGTTTTTTAGATATACTGAATTTCAAATCGTTGTTTGGATTTGTTCATTTAGAATTAAAAAAGAAGGAAGTTGCTGTAGATCCAACACATCTCATTTTAATAATGAAATTAAATAATGCACCGGCGACCGATATTCGTGTTAAGGCAATTGTTATGTATGAAGAAACTGTTTTGCTAAATATTATTGGGAACGAACTCGTTATTGTTTAAATAAGATTATATTATATTATATATAAATGTCATTATTGATTGAATATAAGATAAGTTTATCTAAAGGACAAAGAAAAACTTGCCAAAGCATATCAAGATCTATGTCCGCTTAATTTTAGATTATATGACAATCAATTAACCGGAACTTTTTCTTCATTGTTAACGTAGAGACAGATCAATAGTATTGAAAAGGCTTAAAGAAAAAGTACTGTAGATATTAAATTTTCTGTAACACAAATGAGGGGACAGTCACAAAGCGGAGGGTTTCTTGGTGCTTTAGCTGCTTTATTAGGTAAAACAGCGTTACCACTTGTTGCGCGCGTTGCTCCTTAGATCTTGGCTCCCTTGGTTATGGGTGAACTGAGTGGTTTAGCAAGTACAGGAGCAAGTAAAATGTTTGGTTAGGGGATGATTTCGGTGGCTTAAAAAAAGAGAAACGTAATAAGACCATATATCACACCTATTTATAGAAAACAATTAATGGGAACGGGAGTAATAACACTAACTAAGAAATAAAGACAAGATGGAGGCTTTCTATGTATGCTTGCTGCTTCTCTCGGAATACCTTTGATTACATCTTTGTTAACTGGTAAAGGTTTACAAGTTCATGCACGGCAAGTACATACAGAATAATTCCTATGACTGAACAAAATAAAAATTCAGAACAAACCATTATCTAATTTAGCTATAGAAAAATAGATTCAAAAACTTAGTATACAACTCTTTAAGGGCGTGTTTAGTAAAAATAATTTTCCCAAATCTCCTTCAAAAAATGAGTGCATAATAATAAACTTAGATGATGCTGTTAGGTCCGGAACACATTGGTTTTGTTAGAAAAATGACTACTATTTCGATCCGTTTGGTCTTCAACCTCCAAAAGAGGTAATTAGATATAACCCATACTCATAGCATAGCATATTCGGTTGGTTTATATATACACAACTCTCTTGAGAGCGGTCTCAATTGTGTTGTGAAAACACTGTTTCATCTTAGTAATAGTTAAGCTTCAGGTGCAGGTAAGGATTATATCTTGCTATATAGCCGAACTGATTTCATGCAATATGGAGCTGCTATATCTCTACTAGTGGTAACACTCCAAAGCTAGGCGCAAAAGTGTAACTTTTAACAGCCTCAAATAATAACTGTCTCGTATTAACTGTGCTACAAACATCCCACTCGGTAATTCTTTAAAGAGTGTCAAGAGTCTGTTATACAACCGTAAGTACTCTACATCATTACCTGCCTCACTGAACGACACCAGTGTATCTTCCTGATTAAAGACAGGCACTTTGCGTTCCGTATTAGCACTCATTATTTTTGGTTCATACTCAATTGTTGTATTAAAATTTTATTTATCTTGATATTTAAGCAAAAGACTAATCCTTTCTAGTTTATATTGATCAACAGTTTGAATGTATTAGTTAAATAGCCAGAGGCCATGTATATCTCTCCTACACAGGTAACATGTTGAACAATCGCTCAAAATCTATTGCTTTTCAGTTTTTCTGAGATAATTCAAAATCCATAAACAACTTTCCAAATCAAAAGTTACCAGCATATGCAGCTAACATTCACAAATCGTTCAATATAAGTTTTATATCCAAAATAAGCCAAAACTTGCACTAAATCCCAAATATTTTCAGAGCAAAAACAACACCTTTTCCTTTCTTTTTAAACCTTATTCATCAAAAAGAAAATGAGAGATCAAACCTACAAGTCTTGTGCATTTTAATTTGAAATGCTTCCACATCATATAAGACTAGCCTAATATTGCAGCAATATATCACTCGCATCTTAGTTTGATCTATGAAATACTGTCATGCAAAACTATTTTGAAAAGTACTTTTACATACTGTGGTCAATTTATTATCTATCTAGTTTCATCTCAAGGCTTAAAACATTTAAAGTGATTTTTTTTATCGAATTTTTTTCAGGGTTGCAAGCTTTAATTAACACATTTGAACAGTGATTTAATTTGACTTCTTTGCCCTGAAACAATTATGTTCATAAAGCTGAAAGATAATGTGTGTTTAATAAGCTGTATAAAACAGTAACTATGAGTCAATTCAATTCAAGTTAATGCATAAAAAAGAATGTTTTCATGAGATATTGCTTTTAAATGTAATTTATCAATTTGTAAAATCTTTTTGGTAAATATAATCGATGAAACAATTTTTTGGCTTTGAGCCATAAAATAGTCATTTTATCTAAAGATTTCTGTGTGGAAACCTATAACGTTCCGACGACTGAACGGCAACCTTACAAAGGAATGATTTCCATCCTCTGATAATAAAGTGTTTTGAAAAGAAGTGTATGAACTTTTTGAAGTTGCATTGTTTCTTGTGTTGCTAAGGTTACTATACAATCGGTGTTACTAAAATTGTAACGACATGGTCACTGTAGTAGATTTAATGCACTTTAATGTATCTATAGTCAAGATTTTTTCATATAATGATTTTGGATAACAGTGTCAAGTAGGTCTTCATTCATGGCGACAGTGTCTTTGAAAATGGCTAAAGCGATGTAATTTTCAAAGAATCAATTAGTACCGCCAACAATTCCTAAGGCATGCTTCTCTCCTATTACTTACTGCGCTTGCTTTTAAAACTTGTCGCACTTGTTGGGTGTTTTGTACTTGCTGCATTTCTTGCACTTGCTGCACTACCTTGCCTTGCTGTTTGTCTTAGACTTCTGCACTTCTTAGACTTGTAGCATTTCCTGGACTTGCTGCGCTTCTTATCATTGGTCCGTTCCTGGACTTGCATCGGTTCTTAGACGTGCCGATTTCTTGATTTGCTGCGTTTCCCGAACTTGCTGCGTTTCATATATGTGTTGCGTTATCTGGACTTGCTGCGTTTTTTAAACTGGCTGCGTTTCTCGGACTTGCTGTCACTTTTAGACTTGCGGCACTTCTGCACTTGAAGCGTATCTCGGTTCTGTTCTTGGACTTCTTTAGCCTCTTATTACTAGACATATTCTAGATCTTGCATCGCTTCTTAGAATCAGACTCCTTCCTGGACTTATTACACTCCTTCATTGTTATGAAAATACTAAAAAGTTTCTTGTTGGAGCTAGATTGGAGATCGTATTGTGACGTCATGATCTTAACGACGCAGCTGACATTAACATAATTATGATGTTTGTTAATATTCCGACTTTAGACGCTTTTAGCTTTGAGGATTAAAATTTTCTTGACAAACAGGTTTGCGTTTATTGTCCCGTTTAACAAATTGCAGCTTTACTTTGATACTATGTGACTGCTTATGGAGTTTATATAACCTTTACAATCTAAGCTAAAATAAAGCTATTCTCATTGAACTCAGTCCACATCATAGTTAAAATTTCAGGAATCATGTGACACCGAGGGTTCTTATAACTGTATTTTTCAATATTACCTTTAGAGAATTATACAGGCGAACAAAAAGTATAGTTGCAGCTGATAAGGTTGTAGCAACGCATTTAACTCTAAGCTTGAATATTTCGACATAACAGTCGGATTGCTAGAGAAGCATGACTGTGTCCAATCACCCACTTTGACCGACTTCCTAACTTATCACTAAATAAATGACGATCACTACGAAGTTAAAATGTCAAATGAACCTCGGTGTTTAAACGTAGCAGACATCTTTTTTGGAAATCTACTGAATTTGTATTCTCTTCTTCTTAACTGAAACAAAAGGAATCATATAATTTTGAATACAAGATAAATGGACTTTAAGCGTATTCTCTATCCAAAATTGTAAGCGGAACATTGTGTTATATTTGCTGTCTATATGTACCTTTGAATGATCAATGACCAAATTACAAAATATAGCCAATCGTTTTATGTTTTATCTTCATCGAAAATGACCCTTCAACTTTACAACCCTTAACACATCTGTACTCCAATTGCAAATTGATTAAATGTTATTTGATTTCGACCAACTGTTTCATACAACAATACAAGCATTGATACAGAGGGATTATAATACCAGGATTTTAAAACCTACAGCATGTTTTAATGGTTGACTCTTATTCAGTCAGTCATAACACCTTTCCCGCCTGATGACATTATTATTTCTTGAAGTTCAGGACTAAATGATAACCCTGTCCTAAATCATGCTGGTAGAAGACCGATGGGAGAAGGGAAGATGCAAGTTTTTTGTTGTCTGATTTGGAGAAAGTTGTGAAATACATTGCTAAGCTGCTGTTCTCGTTTTCTTTTAGTTTTCTTCCATTTCAATTTTGTGTTTAGGCAATGCGTTACTAACGTTAGAACATCGCTCTGCGAGGGTATAATTTATTTATGCATTTGTTTTTGCCTGAATCTTGCAAGGTGCGTGGTTGGAATGATACAAACTCAAATATAATCGTAATTGCCAATAGTTCGGGTAACTGACAGTTCGAAGGCGGTTATATTTATTCAACCTATTGCTATTGTATATGTCTATATTATGTATACGTTGTCCTTCACACATTTTAATTCCATACACTTCTATCAGTAGCATAATTAGTGATCCTTAATACATTTCGAGTGTTTTTGTTATCTAAAGTAATGCCATTGTAACTATTCTTTTTCTATATATGTTTTGTTATTTGCCTCAACCATGTTATACTTTAAAAGAAACGCATTTAGGTTCGGTAACCTATAATGAAAGTAAGATTGTCATGTATTATGCACATCTATTTTATCTAAGTGAAGTAATATAATGTTTGAAACTTAAGTTTCTAACAGATGACACGTACATATACGGTGCAAAGGATGAAATCGAAACAAACAGTTACAGAAGACAAAACGAAAGTACATATTTATACTCAGCTTATATTGTAGAAGATAAAGTTGATGCAACACAATATGAATTAAATCCAGTAAACAATAAAACGATGGTCGTGATAGCATGGCAACCTGGATCTCTGGTGAAGCAAACGGTCAAATGCTGCATATTAGAAAAAGAAAACGGTATTATTACGTCTTATGTGACCAACACTCATCACTGCTGTTATTCTTCTGGTCCGCTTTTGGCAAGACGGGTGGAGTGCCCAATAAGTCACGAATCTAAAAATATAACTGGTGTATCTTTAGCTGTTTTCAACGAGTCATGTCCAAAAGATAAAAAAGGGTATATTACTCCAATAACTATGAATCCAGCTTTTGGGAGAAACAAACTAGCAATGTGTAATAAGCATTTGTACGGTCCCCGTCAGGCGAAACAGCTAATAGAATGGTTTGAAATACATCGATATTTTGGAGTTGACAGTTTTACTATACATCAAGATACAACACTTAACCCATTGAGCCGACGGGTGTTAAAGTATTACCAAGAAACTGAAAGAATTGCTGATGTGATAGATTTTAAAATTCCAAATGCAGGTAAGACTCATACAACATACACTAATCTGTATCATATCTCGAAATGTTGTCTTTTGGGATGGAAACTAAATGAATATGACTTTTAATGTTCGTAGATTGCAATTATGATAGCTGCAAGCCATAAAGTAAGCACTGATGCACATGAAAATTAAACCTGTGAAACAAACGCATTTTTCGCATAACGATAAATGTATATATTTTCCTCTATACATCCCGTTATAAAACATTGCAAAAATGATTAGTTATATAGATATGACGCGGCGCAGGAGAGGGCGCCTTCGGACAAATTGCTTGGAAATTAATTTTTAATTCAAAATTAATATTCGAACATTTCAGTTTTATATGTGCAGCAGATACAAATGTACACCAAATGTTTTCCTCATTGCTTTCAAATTACGTCACATACCATAATTTGACGTCAAAACTGACTTCGATTAAAATTAGCAGTATTTTATTATGGTAATCTCTTATACTAGCATCATACACAATTATTTAATGGCACAATTATATATTCTTTCGAAGAAAATCATATCTGGTAAAAAGTATTGTCATATTTTCACGATATGCTCCTCTCATGAATTAATACCAAATGAGCAAAACATCATCTTTTAATTAAGAAATAATAAATGTGTCCCTGTATTTTATCGTTTAATAAAATACAGTCAGGAATTCGGAGGCGTAGTAATTAAATCACGAGTGCGTAGCATCCGAATGACTGACTGTATTTTATTAAACGATAAAATACAGAGATGCATTTATTATTTCAATTCTAACACGAAATAGTCTTTAATAAATACCACGAACTATGTTCGACGCGTAGCAACATTCCATAGTAACTTACAAGCACGGAATGCGATTGGACGCGTGCGATATTTACCCCACATTTTTTCCGTGGAAAACGTGATCTGTATTTTATCGTTCAATAATGTATAGCGTCTTTCCCTCTATATCTATATACGAAAAGTTGCGGATCGTGTTAGAATCATTGTTCAATCACTTGTAATCAAATAATGTAACACATGTCCGAAGGCTAATTTTCCCGTGAAATCGGTTAATTTATTGCTTAATATAGCGCCTGACTATAGTTAGAATTTCATTCGCCAAACATTTTCATTTCGTATTATATGTAGAAAGTATGTAAATCTATACAATTCTGTTAAGGTCTTTAAAAGCTCTGAACATATGTAACTTACGATTACAAAAGGAAATACATATTATAAAACGTTATACCTGTCATCAATGTTTTAACAATGTTTGTTTTCATAATTTTATGTCTTCGTTTCCTCTAGCAGGGAACAATGCATATAAAATGCAGTGAATTTGAGGGTTTAAAGGGTTCAAAAACCGAAAACATATAAAAATAATTATTTCATTTAGATATATATTTCTTTCTGTAATAAACACAATCATTTGTTTTGTTTGGTATCGTCAGAAATTGAAAAGATCTTACACAAAATGTGTTAACCTAAATTTTCTACACACAATAAAAACGATAAAACATTTTAAGATTTTGGTGTATGAAATTCTAGCTTTTGTCAGTCGCTACCTAAAACATTGACCATTTTGCAACAAACTAAAACACAATGATTCCCTTTATTAGTGTGTGTCTTTTCGGAATGTTATCATGAATTCCGTCAAGAATTAGTTAGCCATTTTAACATTTTGTTTTATAAATATAGCATTGTATACCAAGCGCTATTTTGCAACAAAAACTTAACACTTATTGTTGACGGTTATACTCAAAGTAATGAGTATCTTTATTATTTTGGTAGCTAGATAACCTTAACAATGATGTTGTAGGATCGCGCGGCTAACGCTATATCGAAGACATTGTTAGGCCTTTTGTTTTAAAACATGGCAAAAATGTTGACTATTATGTTGAATTGTGGGCTACACATGCGTGATGGCAATTATAACTCGAATCATGTATTTTATATCTAAATTTAAATGCCTTTTTATAAAACAAATTGTCAGAATTTATCTGTGTTGTACAAATGATTATCTAATTAATATCAACATTGGTAAAATCCATTAAAAAATGAGGTACCTGGTTGGGTTGGGCTATTTTCTCTGTATAATATAATTAATTGATTGATGTTTATTTAGGTTGAAACACAAATATACAATTATAAGTTACACATACCAGTTGCATAGTTACACAAATTACTTAAAACAGAGTCAATACAAACTAGTTAAAA
Source organism: Saxidomus purpurata (assembly GCA_022818135.1). Taxonomy (NCBI): domain Eukaryota; kingdom Metazoa; phylum Mollusca; class Bivalvia; order Venerida; family Veneridae; genus Saxidomus; species Saxidomus purpurata. Next base: position 51,977,767 of record JAFMSR010000010.1, read on the forward strand.
CGTAAATCTACCTGGCGGAGGTTCTTGTTTTCGTAAATAACTTATGCATATAACAATAAGGTTACAAATCACAGCTAGTATGACTGACATTTCATATATCATAAAAAGATATGGTAACTTAGAATGAGACTTATTCAGGAATAGACAGATGTAAATATAGCATGTATGTCATATAGCAGTGTGTATTAATCTAGGACTGCCCATGAAAACTAAAAGCTTACTTCCAATAGGGCCACTTGGTATTATACACTTACTATGAATATACATATTAGAAATTACAATAAAATATGAAAATTAACAGGTACCAACTTTGGAATTTGGAAGTCACCACTGAAGCGTTTCTATGATATATTCGATATTTATAAATACATATTTCAACAAAGAAACAATTAAGAAAATTAAGAAATAACTAATTTCAATCATTTATCAATAATTCATTTTCTTTGCAATCAGTAGTTAGAAATTTATTTAATTTGTCTTGATCAATAATATTATGGTACTTAACCGAAACTGCATCTAGAAAATTTATTGCTTCAGTAATGTAGTTAAAATGGAATTTGGCTCTTTTTGTGTTTAATAAAAACTCAAAGACATTTTTCTTTGAAACGTCTAAATAGTTTTTTTTAATTCCAACAAATAATCCACTTTTCAGCATATACCAACAATTTGTTTAGAAAAACAATCCCTAAAACTGAGACCCCCAGTGGGATGTGCCGTTCTGCTATTGAATTATTCTCAAAGACTCATTCCAGATGTTATCTCGCTAGTGAGAGCAAGGCAGCAAGGGCTAAGCCTTTGCGAGAGCACATATCTCGTGCTCCGACTAAGATTTCGAATCCGGACCTTCCCGCTCACTAGTCAAAGGCTCTGGCACATGAGTGAGGCCCTCGCTGTTTGTTTCAACGTAGCAATATATAAATGTTTGGAATGCTGCAATTATTTTCAGCACACTTATTGTTATTAACGTAAACATTATTATCAGGTCAGGTCTTATTTGTTCAAATATTGCAATGCAGCCTACCCACCTGAAGATAGGGGTGACGCAAACTACCTACTTCAGCTTGGAAATGATGAACATATCGCACTTTTCGACTGCAAAGAGCGTCATAGATACTTCGATTTTGTAGCCGATATTGACAGCGATGAGTTTTTGGTCACAAATTATATCAAAGAAAATGCGTTTAAAACGAGTTTGGTAAGATATATTCTATTCAAGCATATTTTCTAAACGACTGGACGAGTTAAGGTCATCAATATGTTTTTTTGTAGATTTGTCAGCTCAGAAGTGTTTGATGACAATATCATCATGTAACATTTATTCTTTGAATCGGTTACAATTGTTTTACAAACAACTGCCAAAGTCAAAGCCTTTTATTTACACAACTTGTTACACAAGAAATTAGACTTGGTATATAAACATAGTACTTTGAATTAAACGTGACAGTAAATGTTTACCTATTTGATTACTTTTTGACTGGATTAATCATATTTGTCTGCCATGCGTAGAACAATATAAATATGTATAAAACATCTATCAGATTATGTAAAAGAGTACAGAAAAACGTCTGCTGTTCCTAGATTCAATCTTTAATTTCTGTTTTTCAATTTAATGTACGGTTTAGCAGAGATCAAAACTTGATCTGTAACACTGTCACACAGCTGATACGGTGTAGTCCTTTCAAGATGGCAGACACGCAAATATGCTCCATGTAGGTGTCCTTTGCTGGAGCTGATTTCTATTATTTGATCCACTACTTAAATTCAAAACAAATTCACTATGTTATGATAGATTCATCTATGTAAAGAACATAATACAGTATAAGTTGACTTCAAAGTTATATGACTTTAATTCTATATAAATGTCTATAAACAATAATGATTTTTTAATTGATATGATTTCTTTTCTACGTAAAGGTGATAATTCTAGTGCTGTATGCATAAAACGAAAACTTTAATTTGATTCTGTACACCTACAAATTAAAGGTCTTGGCTAATGTTTTACTTAAAACCTATTTCAACAGTAATGTTCTACAGAGTAGTATATCTAGTCAATTCTACAAGAGAGTGGTATTGTCCTTGGACAGTTTTTTCATCAGAAAACTGTCGTTGTTGGAGTTTGTCCTTGAAATCACATTGTATCAGACAAGTTATTTAATTTCTGATAACGATTGATTTGTATGCAAAAAACTTGGACCATTTGACAGTGACCCTCCGAACCACTGGTTATATCATAAAATAATGCATGCAGTTATCTAAGCATTTCCGCAAACTTGATGTCCGCTCAAATTTATTCTTAAAATTTTGTAACATGTAAGAATGAACAAATATAACCAGATGAATTACTTTAAAGCATAGGTGTGGTCAGGTTTTAAGAAACGCTCGGATATGTCAGTTCTACTGTACGTAAACTGTATTTAGCTGTTTGGTGTGAGCCACCCCAAACCAATTAAATTTACAACTGTCACTATTTCCATATAGTATTACTTAATGACATACATAAACATTGGATTACTGATTGATTTCTTAGTCTTATCGAGCTTATTTGAATTAAAATATTTTGAACTACACCATACATTCTCCAAAACAACACCGTACACAAAGGTATCATTTTGACTACATCGTAAACCGGGACTGCATCGTTCACAACGCGTTTTGAATAATGTAGACCCAATTTAAATTTTAGTAAGTGGGTTAAATAATAGAAATCAGCTGTAGTAAACGACACCTTCCTGTGGCATAATTGCGTGTCTGCCATCTTATAATGACTACACCGTATCGGCTACATGACAGTTTGTAAGTGATATTAAATAAGAACTGATTTTAAACGTTTTACCAATTATCAACTCAGATGACGTGCGGTAAAACTTGTTTTAAATATTGGTATTACTTCATGCATGTTGTAAGGACATATTCCGTGTCCGATTCACTACTTTAAGTGGTAACCTGTTCCTTCATGAATACGTGCCTTGATGTCTTCTACGTCAGTATATTTCATTGAAGTCGTTAGGCTTTGTTTTTGGATTTTGCTTAGAGAAAGAAATCCATCAGCAACAAACACAGAATTGAAACAATTAAATCAAACACACCAAACAGTTTATTGTTCGTTTAAAGAATCATAACTGAATTGAAGAGGACATAAATAGAATATATATATTCAATCAAAATCTCAAAACCAAATGTGCTACGAACACAAATTCGAATTAATTTAACATGTTTACAGTGCTAAATCAAATTGTTATATGCAATGTAAAGTAGTTATGAGCGGATATTAAGTGGCATTTCACAAATCCTCTCATTTGATCAAAGTTTAGTCGATTATGTACAGAGTTTTTTTTTGCCTAACCTAACCCTTTCTGTACAGTTTCTTCACATCATCGCGAAATTCTACAACCATTCTTTCGTGTTATGTTAATATTTCTTTTCTATCGTATGTTGCGGCGATTTTATAAGACAAGACAAGACAAGGCAAGACAATTATATTGCATCCATATAGACTAAAACGCCCATGATGACATTTACAATACGTAATACAAGATATCCAGCAAACAGTGGTAACCATCAAATACAAACACAATTTAACTGAAAATTAATACGGAGAAGGTCAGAAATAAACATAAGATTTATTCTGACTGTAGGTAGTGATAAACAGAATTTTTCATATGTTTGATAATACTTACTCATTTTGATAATACATAGAGCAAGATGTTAATTTGTTGTACTTGTTCACTCAAAATTCTTTCAGGGGAAAAGTCTAACAAATTAAAACTTTGACAGATTTTTTACGAATGCATTTAAATAGAGACAACGCTTAACTCCAACAATTAAGTATACAAGTATTTAAATCTCATTAAAATATATTAATATACCTACATAACACATATACTCACATAAACATATACAACTAATAACACCTATAATAGAAATAATATAACCAACAGTTAACCTTAACGCAAGACGACAAAATCAAAGGTCAACTAAATGGATATTCAAATAATAAATTTTTTTAAATAAAAAACATCGTTGGAAAATTTAAACTGTTTTTTCTTACCCTTACCAAAAGCGAAAGCGTATGAGTAAAACCTGATGCAAGTATAAACAATATACAATTAACTAGAAAATTGTCAAAAGTATTAGTATTAAAAGTATAAGTGGAAGCATTGACGTATGAAAATGTGTTATCACATTACAAAACTGTCGCTCAGATTTCAAAAGCTTTATATATAAATTTTACTAAATGTCGTACTATAATTTAGTTTTCTGAATTTAAAAGTTCCACAAATGTGAACATATTTGGTCTGACCCAGTATTTCTTTTGTATATATTGTTTTTTACATCTATGTATGTTTGACATTCTATTACGAAATGGTATTCATCTTCTAGTATTTGACACACATTACACTTTATTTCATCCATTGGTATACTAACTGTTCTAATCCATCTTCTGGATTCAATTTGAAATATATGAGAGGATACTCATAAGAGTGAAAATGACTGACAAAATCTGTTTGCATTGAAACATTCAAGATATGGTTCAAATCTGAATAACGAGATATGTCTATAAAATAGAGCTCTACTGGAATTATTTAATCTTGAATTCCAGTTTTGGATGAACTGGCCACTTAATCTTTTTTTAGCTATGTGTAAAAACATATCAACATTTCCAACCCCTTGAAATATCAAAGCATCAACAAAACCCAAAGAACATAGTAACTTGTTTTTACATTTCGCTGGTAGACAAACGACGTCTAAACGTCATCAAGCGGAAGTTTTTCGAAGCACAAATGTACGCATATATGTGGATTTAGCCAATACGCCCTGATAAAAGTCGTAAAAGAATTAACAATGTATCAAACGAGCATTTATCTACAAAATTTGCCAAAAATATTGATACCCTTTTGGCTTACTTTTTGCAATATTCGAGCAACTTTTATGTCACTGTACTATTGAACGCCAAATAATTATACATATACTCAAATATTTGAAGAGGTCTTTACATATTTAGCAAGCTCCCTAATTCAATTAATGATATCAGCATTTGATTTAAAGCGCGAAATAAATTATTTGAAGACCTCTACAATTTCAATAAGTGATATCAAAAATGAAGGTGTATTTTAGCTGTTTTATAAGAGCTATGCAATTGAATTGAAGATATCTATAGATGATTTGAGAGAGCTTTGGAGAGCTCTGTAAAATATTTGGAGAGGTCTATAAATCAATTAAAGATATCCAAAGAAAATTGTAGTGCGGTTTAAATCCATTGATTTAGAGACATCTATAATTCAGTTGAAGAGGTCTCCATTTGAGTAGAAGACCTTTTACTAATTAAAAAAAAAAAAAAAAAAAAAAAATAAAAAAAAAAAATTTTTAAAAAAAAAATAAAAAAAAAAAAACCACCAAAAAAAAAAAAAAAAAAAAATACAATTTAAAAGGATTTTATTGAAGCGCGGTACAATTGAATTAGAGACCTCTCTTAATCAATTTTTGATATCGTGCTGTAAAACAATTATAGAGGTCTCTCATTCAGTTGGAAACCTCTTCAATTGAATTATAGATGACTCTAAACCAATGGATTTAAACCGGGCTACAAGCAAATTTTTGATAACTTTAATTGATTTGTAGACCTCTCCAAATATTTTACAGAATTCTCAAATATTTAAAGACCTCTTCAAATACTTTAGTATCATTGTGTAGATTTGGCATGTATTAACATCGAATTTAAGATATTTAAAATTGAATTTCACCGCGCTCAAATTAATTTAGAGAAGTTTCTAATTGAATTCAAGACCTCTATAAATTAATCTTTAGCGAGCTATAAAGCAATTAGAGATGTCTTCAAATCATTTAGAGACCTCTTCAATCCAATTGCAGAGCTCTTAAAAACAGCTGAATCACACCTTGATTTTTGATATCTTCAATTGAATTGGGTTGGTCTTCAATTAATTGCACGCTTTAAATCAATTTTTGATATAAAAATTGAATTAGAGAGCTCTCCAAATATATAAAGACATCTCTATACAATTATTGCGCACTATAACTATTTGGAAATGAAACTCGCTTATCTACCTATGTAGTATCGATTTTATGCTGTCGTCCACTGATAACGCGCGCCGATAAGAGCGAGCCGTATCCAATATAATATTTTTTGCCTGTTTCACTCTAGCATCGCTATATTATATACTAATAAACGAAAGTTTAAAATTTCAATATTTAGTGATATACTTTATAGATTTGTTTTCGTTTTGTGAAACCAAAAAAAATGTGAATAATGTCACAAAAATGAGCCCTAAAGACGGGAATTTTACCAGTATTTTACTGAAAACAGTGTTTATAGTTAAATTAGATTATAATTTATCCTACTCGATTGTTAAACATCTGTTGAAACACTTTAATTAGCAGCAATTCATATGTATTTTCATTTATATCACTTTGGTCTCTCTACAGTTTGCAAATAATAATAATTATACAAACATCATTTATCAATTATTTTTGCAAAATCGCTGGTATTTCTCAATTTTATTGAACGATACGTATTTCAACGGGTATTTAAAGTAAATTCTTTAATATGGCTTATGGAAAAGATGATTTTATTATTTTAATGATCTTGATCTTGACGAGTTGCTCGGGAAATCACTGCAAGTGAGAAAGAAGTGATTTTAATAATGAATTTAAAGTACATATTAATTTTCATGTTCAGACTTGATTGAGCATGAAAGGAGCATTATGATCACGGAAGTTGGTGTCAGAGGAGTAAAAGTTTGCACGGAATACTAGAACGTTGTGAGAACTACATTGTTTTCTTGGAGTAAAGAATGTCAACAAGCATATCAAGCAACAAGTTTTTATTTGTTAATATACGGTTCCTGGCTTTCAAAAGCATATATATGACAGGTATTTGTTCTACTTTCGATAGCAACAGATGAGGCATATACGAATATATATTTATATTTCTTCTATTTTTTCATTTATGATAATTTTCTTAATTTCTGCTTTCAAATATTCAAAATTATTAGAAATATAATTTCCAAGGGCTACTTTTCTGCAATTGCCAAAATTTATTAAATCAGTCTTTTAAGATTGATTACCCGATTAGTACATGTTTATTAAAGACAACTGAAACCTCCAAAACCACAGGAGGTCTAATCCCATACAGAGTGAACTATTGATCTTCAAAAAGACATATATCACACCCCTACTGATAAGACCATTGTCTAATCAACAAGGTTATGTAACATGGTAATAAAACACTTGACCCTTGACATAATTAGCATAATGTGTAAAACTTAACATTGATTGGTTTAATACTTTGATGGGAGTGTTAAAAGTTGTTATTTCCAGTCAAACACTATATCAGAAATAAAATATTGGTCTCTTTTCTTCGAACAGTTTTGACTTTTTCTTGCGACCCGTGATGAGTTGTCTATCGTCTCACGTTGTTTTTGCAAATTAAAACTGGAAGTTACCTGAAACAAAATAAAAGAAAGTAAGTAAATCAACAACACTGAATTGAAATGTATGTACTACTTTTGAAAATGTCTTGTTTGAGTATGAGATTATCAACGTGTAGCTTCGCAATACTTGCAATGTAGTCATAGTCATAAAGTGGAAGATTTTTTTGCAGTTAACCTCAGAACCATTATTGTATCAAAATGTAATGACAACTGCTGAAAGAAAAGCAAAGTACATGATTTAAGTCGTTTTTTTAAAAGATAGAAATAACATCACAAAAGAAAACTTGACATAAAAAAACAAGAAATTTTAACAAAGTTTTTGTTCAGAGAAACATCCAATATGAATAAAAGAGGCCTTTCATTTCGAACTTTGGTTATCAAAGTTATCATAAAAATTAATTTTAACTATTTTTTTAAAACTCGTAAACACTTTTACGGACATTTAAATATGCCACTAAATTCTAAGACGCCATCTTTGTTTTACTCTATTTACACCAAAAATAACCTCAAATACCAGAATCGTTTAAATCAATAACAGACTACTAATGATGCACTTTTTTGTTAATTCAGAGTTAAAAGATGAATAAAAATCCAATAGATAATCAAATTTAAGCGATTTCATCTATAACATCCATCGCTAAAATTACCATTCACAACAGTTTAACCCTAAGACGCCATCTTTATTTTCTCAAAAACCCTCAAATACCAGAAGCTATTAAATCCTTTCTAGTGAAACAGACTACTAATGATGCACTTTTTTGGTAATTAGAGTTAAAAGATGAATAAAATCCATTAGATAATCAAAAATTAATCAATTTCATCTATAACATTCATCGCTCAAATTACCATTCACAACAGTTTAACCCTCGTGTTTCGATTACCGACCATTTATAGGTTAGTTTTCACACGTTTTTCAAAGACCATTCATAGGGCGATTACGGTTGAAGTAGGTACAAAGCATAAAGGATACTTACAGTTTATTCTCCCAATTCTTAAAATAGCGAAAATACATGGAAACAACTGAAATATAAAGATTTTATGCAATTATTCTACACGCGATCCGTCATGGCCGCCATTTTACGTCATCGTGTTCTGATTGGACGACAGCTTTTTCAGACTAGAAGCTAGTTTCACGTCCCGTTATATACGGTTCCTGGAAATATCTATAATTGAAATTGAGACCTCTAAAACTATTCGAAGAAGACATCTTCAAATATTTCAAATTCAAATGTGTTGATTTGGCGTTCAATACTGTACTCCATAAAATGAAGAAATCTGACGCCGAAATGTCCTTAAGCAGTCGTATTTTGCATTTAGATTTTGTCAATTTATGTATATAGTCCTGGCAGAAGTCTTTCAAAATTTAACAAAATTTTCTTCGAAGATTAATCCATAAAATTGACGAAAAATGAATCATGCCGTTTCAGTTTACACTTTTCGGTATCGAAACATTCATTGATTAGTTCGCCTAGCGTATAATGCATAAGAGCATAACGTCGAAATTTCAGCAAGAACATAATACGTTGCAATATATGTTTCATGTTTAATCTACATGCATGATTTTTTTTATTACTTCTGAAAAAAATAGCTGCCAAATGTGATGGAAAAAAAGAGTATGAAGATAATTTGTTTCCATTTGATGAACATACGATTTTAGTCAGAGAAAATGTATTTTACGTTGCAATATATGTTTCATGTTTAATCTACATGCATGATTTTTTTTATTACTTCTGAAAACAATAGCTGCCAAATGTGATGGAAAAAAAGAGTATGAAGATAATTTGTTTCCATTTGATAAACATACGATTTTAGTCAGAGAAAATGTATTTCGCGGCGTCGTTCGAGAGTACAAATACGAATATGTGTGAAGTTATGTTGTAATCATTTAATAGAAAAATTGAGTAGGGGCGGATCAATGGTACTGTAGATAACGTGCTAGACTAGTAATCCACAGATCGAAGGTTCGATCTCCCGCCCCTCCACTAACATGACTGATATCGGTGCTGTGCACTGGGCATGTTAAAGATACAACGCGATAAATTGCAATACGCGGTACTGTATATTGCAATATATTGAGGGTGAATGGCTCTTACAAAAACATGTTTTGAAGTATTAAAACTTGGTTATAATATGGTAATAAAGTAATGCATTATTCCCTGTGCAAAATAATCAAAGTTTATTCGTTTACCTTTTGAGTTTTGAGATCGAATGATACACTGCCCGTTATTAATAAGTTACTGTATGTCAATGTCGTCACGGAGAAAGCACAAAATTATTCAAATGCAAGTTTCAGCTAATAAATGACGGAGAAATTGCTCTTATTTTCATAAAAAATACCACGGTACGGGGTGAAACCAGACCGGTACGTATAAATTGCAATATACCGGTATACCGGTTTTATCGTGTATCCCAAGTAGTACAAAATCTTCTTACGCTGAGTGATATGTTCGGAAACCCTTATTTCCATGCCTAGAAAACAGCGATTTCCATCGTTTATCATAATCAATTGATATTGTATTTATTTGTACAGGTAATAAGTTGTTTTATTTAATGTTAACGAAACGAAAGAGCTTACATCAAAGGTTGAGGGTAATAGCTGTGTAAGCAGCCTGGTAGCTATGAAGGTAGCGCAGTAAGCGGAGGTGCGGGGTTCAAATCCATGTCAGGCTGCATAACTCAATGCTGACATAATGATGCAGTACAGAATGAAAGTGTTGATCAAGTTCATTATATTTTTAGTAGGCTTCCACCGTCTATTTTTTTTTGCTATATATTCTTTAATCATCAAAAAGTATTGTAACAACTGACATAAGGTTGTTGTATTCCAATCAGCTTAATAACACGGGAAACTAACTGCTTGGTACTAGAGAAGAAAATGGATACATTGAATGTTTTATTTCATACATCATCTGTATTACCTGAGTGTGTGTTTGCCAAATACATGTATGTTGGTAAAACATCTAAAGAGGTATTTACGAGCAAGACTTGACTTTGATTTACAGTCACAGTATGCAGATTGCTTCGAAATATAAAAATGGTAAATAGGATCATTTCGAATGTTATAATGGCTTAATACTTGTTGAAGACATTATGTTAAAAAAGTTTTCTGGCAGAGACTGGCTATATTCATATGAACTAGCGAATTTTTACTTCGAAAGACGTCGATTTTACGACGTTGTGACGCAACATAGTGACATAAGAAGCGCATCAACACTGAAAAAGTTAGCCAAAAGGGTATCAATATTTTTGGCTAATTTCGAAGATAAATGCTCGCTGGATGCATTGTCAATTTCTGGAAAACTTTTACCAGGGCGTTCTGACTTCTTTAACATTTATGAGTAAACAGGTACGTCGACAAACGCCAGACTAATGACGTTTGGGCGTCGTTTTTTAACTGATATAATGTTTTAAAAAATAATTTATTTATTAAGTGTAGTCCACAAATAAGGTGTACCGTTTCTTCCCCTGATTTAAAGCATGTGAAATTAAACCGTTTAACACAAATATATTATCCACAGTACTCATTATAGGCATAAAACCCGCCTGAGCTTCTATATAAACGTTGTTATTTTCCACCAAAGCAGTTTACCTATCATTTGTTATGCAAGTAAAAAGTTTTCCGATACAACTTAATAAAGTAATACCACGATAATTCTGAACATTATTTATGCTTCATTTTTCATGTAACGGTATAACATAGCCTTCAGACCATCGTTCAGGAAAGTATCCGATTTCAAATAATCCGTTGAACAAAGAATACAACACAGGTACTAAAGTAGTCTTACCATTCATAACGAAAACTCATTAATAAGCAAATCTGGTCCACCGGATCTGTTAGTTTTTAATTTTTCATTGCAAACTGTATTTCTTCTATACTTATTTGACAATTCAATTCTTGAAACATAATCTTAAACTCATTTTGTTCATAACGATTTACAAACTGTAGAATGTCTTCATCTGGAGAGAAAAGTCTGTCATCTGGGTTATTGACTGCTTTAAAATATTGCTCAAAAATCGATAAGGGTATATTTGATTGTTTCACACTGGTAGATTCTTTTAACATGTTCCAATATAAACGAACATTCTTGTTTCGCGCTTTCAGTAACTCATTCGTTTTATCGTTATCAAAATTATATTTACATTTTTATGCCCCGAAGGGTGGCATATTAAAATCGCACCGTCCGTCTGTCCGTCCGTCCGTCCGTCCGTCCACCCGTCTGTCTGTGCGTCCCCACTTACAAATTTGTGTCCGGACTATCACTTTGTCATGCATTGAACGATTTTAAAATAACTTGGCACAAATGTCTAGCACATCAAGACGACGTGTCGCGTGCAAGACCCACGTCCCTACCACAAAGGTCAAGGTCACACTTGGAGTTGAAAGTAATGGAATCCTCTATATATGCTCACATTTGTGTTCGGACTGTAACTTTGTCATGCATTGAAGGATTTTAAAATAACTTGGCACAAATGTTTAGCACATCAAGACGACATGTCGCGTGCAAGACCCACGTCCTTACCTCAAACACTTGGGGTTTGAAGGTAATGGAATCCTCTTTATATGCCCACATTCAAGTCCGGACTGTAACTTTGTCATGCATTGAAGGATTATAAAATAACTTGGCACAAATGTCTAGCACCTCAAGAAGATGTGTCGCGTGCAAAATATTCGTTCCTACCTCGAAGGTCAAGGTCACACTGGAATCCTGTATATATGCACACATTCGTGTCCGGACTGTAACTTTGTCATGCATTGAAGGATTTTAAAATAACTTGGCACAAATGTCTAGCACATCAAGACAACGTGTCGCGTGCAGACCCTCGTTCCTACCTCTTAGGTCAAGGTCACACTTAGAGTTTGAAGGTAATGGAATCCTGTATATATGCACACATTCGTGTCCGGATTAGAACTTTGTCATGCATTGAAGGATTTTAAAATAATTTGGCACAACTGTTTAGCACACCAAGACAACGTGTTGCGTGCAAGACCCACGTCCCTACCTCAAAGGTCAAGGTCACACTTAGAGTTTTTAGGTAATGGAATCCTGTATAAATGCACACATTCGTGTCCGATCTATAACTTTGTCATGTATTGATTGATTTAAAAATAACTTGGCACAAATGTCTAGCACATCAAGCCGATGTGTTGCATGGATTTTAAAATTACATACCACAATTATTGAGCACATGGATATGACAAAGACTGTGAGACACCTCTTTCGGGGGCATTAGTCGCTTGTGAGGGACAGCTCTTGTTTCAACAATGCCTTGTACAAAGATCTTGCATTTACCTTAAGTATTATACTAACATCATTCTGACAGTTTCTGTATTTATTAAAACATTTGTAAAATAATTTTTGTTTCTCAAAACATTCCTCATTATACCACAGCTGATTAAATCCCGAGGTTTGTGTTTGTTGTTCTTTATCTAATTTTACCTTTTTGATGGAGAAGCTACATTACTGAAAATAGATTCAAATTTCTGTATACAGTCGTCAATATCACAGCCTGAAGAACTAGACAAAATATCATTAGATAAGGTATTGAAGGACTCTGTATTTTCCACATTCGATAGTGCTTCAATATAATGATCTTTTAACTCTGGTTTTCACACATTTTTAAAATCAGGACTCATATATTCTTGTTGTATACTACAATTACAGCAATATCATCTGTAACACGTTGGAATGAGAAGGTTTCAGTTATCTGACAGTGGTCTGATAGAATATTGGGACAACCGACCGCAAAATCATGAGTATTATCAAATATTATATGAAGAGTAAACGTAATGTTCATTGTAAATGTGAATGCCATGATTTTATCAATTTAATATGTTAACTTGACGAAGGTACTTAAAACTGTATGCCACAAGTTAGCACGATTTAAATTTGTTCGCAAGTTTGTAAATTGTGAACTGCATTCTCCTGTTAAAAAGTTTTAATATGATATTGTAAAGCTGGTATGGAATGCGCCCGACCCCTATCATGCCTTTGACGGGGCAAATAAAAAAGATTATCCCAGTCATGGAGTCCTCCAAAAAAAAGAGAGATTTTTTTAAATAACGGTAAATAAATGTTTTGTGTCCGAACGGAGAGAAGGCTTTATACATGTAAGGTACTTATACATTATTATGAAATTGACGTTGCATTGCATACACGGATAACAATAAATACGTAAATTGTTTGATAACGTAAAATGCGTTATATGTATTACATATGTATTGCATAAATAGTCATTCAATACAGCATCCGCCTAAGAGATTTTATCACAGTTAAACACACCATGCGGTAAAATAAACTACCAATGAAATTTATAATTCTACATCCAAATTAGCAATACAGAAGTTAGTTCGTTTGATATCCACCGACGAGAAATGCTTCAACTTTCGCCAAGGCACCTGAGGACATAAATTCTTTTGATTTGTATGACCCCAGTTATTTGTACAAGTACGGACTCTTTTGAAAACGACAGCTATAAGCAGTACCATAAGCGTGTATGTAGGGCCAAACAAACGGGCCTTATCTTGGATATCATAATAACAATTAATAGCAAAACATTTTAGGAGATAAGGCTATACAGTACATGTATAAACATTTAGTCGTTTGACGTCAGGAAGTCGGCATCGTGAAAAATTATTTTATTCTGATTATCTGCCGCGCAATTACGCATAGTCTCTACAAATTGGTCCCATAAACAAAAGTAGAAGGTCAATCAGGATTGCTCTGTGCTTGCGGTGGTAATTATACGCCGCCAGGATGCGGCGTATATAATGGAATGCCTTTTCCTATTTGACATTGCACAACCGCAACTTCTTAGCTATAACGTTAAAAGAAATATCACTGAGGGAAGCCTTTTGAAAAAGACACTGCACAATCGCAGCTTCTTAGCTAAAACGTGACAAAATATCACTGAAGGAAGCCGACTGAAAAATCAATATTACACCGGCGCAAGAATGACTGAGGTGATCCGATTGTAAAATGCGCTGGGTGGACGTGTTTGCTTACGCCGTTTACGCCGGCGGGGTACTACTTTACGCCGTTAGCACTTGATTGAAAACGGCTGGTGACACTTGTAACATATCTGATATGCAAATGCACTACTATAAAGCGTAACTAGGACCTCCAAGATGGTATATGTTAGTTTGACAATATATAGACGCTAACACTACCTATGATAGTACATATGAAACAAAATTGTGTTATGCAAGCTTAATTTCTGTTCAAGTGTATAATATTGTATCTACGTATTATAGTATAGGTGAAAATGCCTGGTCAAATCACCAAAATTAAGAAACATGCCAATTATAAACCATGTCCAACATAACTAAAAAAAGTGTTCCCGAGTGCCAAAATAATTACGAAGCACATTTACAAACAAACGAACGTTGCTTTCTTAATCGGAAGTACATCTTATAAATACAGTGCAAAATTTGCAATGAGTGACATTGTTAAAAGATAAAATAGCATTCTTTTACAACACGTTTTTGTTTGGAAAAAGAACGAAAGGAAAGAATGGCGTCCTTCAAGGCTGCTTTAAAGTAAATATAAACACATTTATCCTGAATATTTAGAACATTTAGTATCCAGTTATAGTAAATCCGAAGTGACCATTAGGCTTTTTCTTCTTAAACGAGTTTTTTACGTTTAAACAATGTTTATTCTCCATTTTAAAGGCAAACATATTTCGAGAGCGAGCTGTAGGAGTTTTATCGTTTTATGTTAATGTCCATATATTATCATGGATACCAACAAATGCCTCACATCCGATGCTTATTGGCAAATACGAAGATTCCACTGATCCGTTTGTTGACAGGACGAAAAACATGTACATGCCATCAAGAATACACCTGGAACAAGGAACGATACATGCAGTTAAGCCGAAACTGGGTTATACCAGGTAACTGCAATTAGTACCTGGGTATAGTATGTAAAATTTGCTTTTAAACCTATTATTTTAAAAACGTAAAAGTTTTGTTACGAGTTTGTATTCATTTCTTCATTGCTTACACTTCATAGTATTTCGAGTAAACGACTTTCTACCCTTTATTGATAGATAAACATGTTTGTTATATTTCTTGTAAATAGCTGGTCCAAGGGGAAAGGTGACGTGAGATTAAACCTTTTACAGTATTAAGTGTTGCTGTTATGTCTTGTGGTATGCTTGCGATATTTTGTATGTCATGTCCACTACTTTTGAAAAAGTGTTGTCTTTATATGGTGTATATTTAACTTTAAATGTGTACTTTCACTACATACTTTTTCTCAAAGTTTGAGGATACATTCTTAGCATGTAGCTTTAATTGCTGACAGGCTGCTGTGTTTGGTATTTTGGCATAACCTTCCTTTTTTAACATCTATGCATTAGACGAGTGACTATCATTGAAAAAGAGTATATCGAAAACTCTCATATACATTATGCAGACAAAAATAATCATATGTTAGAAATAATAAACCTCAAACTATTCATTATTTTATTTCTATTGTGCCAATGTGAGTTGGACGTATTTTACAGTTTCTCCGTTCATGACGGAGCCACAAAACAGCCAGAGATAAGGCCATTATTTTTTTTCAGAATATGTTAAATATTACATGAACTGTACACATTAAACTCTTTCTACCTTGGCACAGTAACTACACATGATGTGCAGATGTGCTTGAAGCTTAACATAGATGATACAGACACGCAAGATATATCTAGCATAATATGTTTTCTTGGAATAAGAAACTAAATCATGAATTTACTTTTGTCATTCAATAAAAAAGATAAGAGGTTTTCTTAGTTTAAAATTCAAACGGATTATGCAAGAAACATTTTTTTTTATTTCAAAGACAGTTGAACAGGAATGTGAGATATTCACCACAGGGGTCCAGTCACTCATGCCTTTTCACAGCAGGGGTCAATTAACAAGACTGGTCACTGGTAGACTAGCTTCTGTTTATCATATTCAGCTACTGTATAACTCTCTTACATCATGTGCAGATAATGTAAAAAGGGGATGTTAGTTCTACATAAATTTAAAGACATTTATAAGATATTATTATTTTATTTGATCAATTATCTTTAAAGTATGTAATTTCCCAATGAAATTAAATTATAAAATCAGTTTCTCAAGCAAATACTTTCACTATAAACAAATGATCACTTACAGTTATTATATCAAAAGTTTAAGTTAACTATCAATTAATTTTCTGTTAGGACTGAAAGATAAAAGAAATTTTATACTTTTAAATAACTGCAGAGTAAGTGTGATTTCATAGCTAGATTGAGCAATGTTATAAAAAATCCGTCTGACTGTATTTATTTCTTTGTAAATTAAAAATGCAGCTGAACGCTTCTTCTAACGTTAAAATAAGCCAATACTTGCTCTTATGTTTCTACTGTAACATCTATGTATTTCATCTTGTTTAAAAAATGAGATAATGGGTTTGCTGTTAAGAGTAATAACTTAAGTATATAAAATATTGCTCAATCTAACTATGAAATCTTAGCTATTCTGCAGTTATTTAAAATAATACATTTCTTTTATGTTTCAGCTGTAAAAATTCATTTTTTAAACAAAGTGATAATGGGTTTGCTGTAAGAGTATTAACTTGACCATATTAATATCCTCAATATAATTTTAAATCACAGTTATTTAAAAGAAATTATTTTCATATCCTGCAATAAAAGTTAAATGTCATGATAACAAAAAACTGTTTATATAAGCAACAGGAAATAAGTTCAAATCAATAAAATGTATAGTCCTATTATTGTACTACATGTCAAGTCTACAGACACATTGCTGGACCTAGTCAGAAAGGATTAAAACTGATAAAGGGCAATAAAACGATTAAGAGATTTGACCATCTGAGGTTTGGGGGGGGGGAGGGGGGTCACTAATAAAGAAGATTTTAATTGTCTTTAAGCTGCAATTGCACTGATGCAAAAAGAGTTGACTATCATTATAGTTACTTTACATGGAAGATGACTAATCTTTAAAACATGAACAGATTTTCATGCATCTCATAGAGCAGGAAATTGCATTATTCTATTGTTGATAGTCAACAAAGGTGTGAGCATAGCTTTATATGGTAAGTTATCTCAAAGAAATATCCGTACATACATTTTGGTCATATCTATATTGAATGTATTTACTTTAATAGCATTATGTTTATTACCAAATACCTAAATGTCATTCAAGCTTTACACAAAATGTATTTAGTTCAACTATTTTCATCTGTCCAAGGTGCCAGTAGTTTTAACTGATAATTCTCAAAAAAAGATTAAATTGAAAAACATAGGTGCACCCAATTAATATTAAAGTTTCCATGATTTTATATGAGTTTGAGAGCTTCAAGTTACTCCAAATAGGATATAATATTATTGCATGGTTTATATGCAATATAGTATGGCATAATTGCTAGGCTTTGCAATCTGTTATATGTTTTCAGAAATGATGTTGAGTCTGTTTTCATATTGCAACCTTTTTATAACTATTTGCATGATCTGGGACTTTCAGTTTATGCAATATAACTATTTTAGTAAATTCCATTCCAACAGCATGTAGAAGAATTTTATGGTTTCTATGAAAATAAAATGTGCACAAAGACTTTTAATATTTCAGTATTATTTACTTTAAATATGACTGGAAACAAAATTGATGTGAACATTCAAGAAGCCTGAAAATAGATTTTAAAAAATCTGGTTGCTTCTAAACATTCTATATTGTTAAAAAAGTAAAAGAAAACATTATCGTTTTTTCAAATGCTTAAAGTTTGATCATGTTTTCATGTTGTCTCGAAAAACTATAAATTAGCGTTCTTTTTCTGTGATTTTGATTGTTTATACAAAATAAAACGTTTATATAGACACATTGTCATTTATTGTATAGAAAACAGTTTATAGACATAAGCTTTACATTTTTACCTTATATGGTTGCTAAGCAACATAAATATATATATTTATACAATTTATTGTTTTGCTATAATGAATGACTGATTCTATATCTCTAAATATAACCAGTTTACTTACTCACTTTTTGTATCACTGGAGTGCTATACTGCTATGAAACAACTAGTCTAAGATGGATTATGAGCTGAACAATCAGATTTTCTACTTGAAACAATATGTTTAAAAGAATGATAGTTATTGTCCGTAAACAAGCCGTAAATATTGACGTGGGAGTTATCAACGAGAGAAAGGCGTTTTGAGATTAAGGGCGCACGGTTGTTTATTATTTTGAGCCCCTGTGACCTTGGCCTTTGATCTAGTGACCGAAACCATAGACCATGCACAACTAGGCATGGTATGTATCATTTTTGTGAAGTATCATAAATTCTGACCAGAGGTTATCGAGATAGGCATCCACAATATTTTACTATCTCAAACCCCTGTGACTTTGACGTTTGACTTAATGACCCGAAACATAGACCATGCACCACTAGGCATGATATTTATCACTTCTGTGAAGTATCATTTATTTTAGACAGTCTACAGACGGACAGAGAGACAGAGAGACAGAATCCAGTATACTCCTCTTAACACTTCGTGTTCGGGTAAGGGACGGGGTTGGAGGTTATGAAATGACAAACTGATTTTCGCGTCCAAACAATAAGACTAAAATATGATATCATTCGTTTCCGTCTGAAAAACAATTAAACCGACACATGTTGTATTAATATCCATTATACACCTGTAGTTTCCTGCGCATGTTTTTATTTTCATCTTATTCAAATATCACCAATGTACGCAGGATGCTCACACATTGTCTATTTCAGAATGTTTGTGAATCCTAAACGGGCAACATTACATCATTTTCGTGACTGCAGAAAACAGTGGCTTACAAAATTTAAAGCAGCTATGTTTCAAGATGGACAGTTGAAAAAAGTGATAACAAAATGCGACTCATTCCGAAAAGTTCGTTCGGAATCATTGAAATTATTGTCAAATGTGCGCGAAATACAAAACAGAATTTTGAAAGTCCACAAAGCACTTCGCATTGTAAAAGAAAGGTAGAAGACAAAATGTTTCTAACATAGATTAACGTTTGTTCATTTTTGCAAGGACCTTCACAATAGTACTTGGATTTTTTAAGGATCTGCTGGTATCTTTCATTTTTGATATATTGAAATATCATATATTTTCAATAACATGTAGTATGTGCATAGGATGTTGTCGTTAAATGTTTGCCACCAAATATTGTAACAAGTTATCAAACCCTTTTTTAAATTTCACTCAAGTATATTAAGCACTGAAAGAAGTGCAGTTTTGAAAAATAAATTTAAGTGCAGTTTCAGTTCTTTCTCAAATGCCCCTTTCCTAAATATGTTTTACTTCTTGAAGCATCCATCATTGCTATTGATTCCTTATTTAGATACGAGGATTATTCAGAATATGTTTAGACCTTACACGCTATCATACAATATTACAGGTAAAAGCAAGTCGTTTTTGCAAAATTGTAGGATGATTTAATAGCAATGCACACAGATAATATCAACACAATTGGCTTTGGTGTGGCAAAGTTATCAGCATTTAATCACAGCAAACTCGTATACATTGACACACGTTTGTAAGCATACAGCCTACAGAAAAGAAGAAGGGAATTATGTTATATTCAAAGACGCGTAGTGCTTTGAAATACTTGGTAAACATATTTTGCATGAAGTTAAAAAAGTTATTTTAAGGCAACTGCTTATAGTACGGTAGACTTTATTGATAACAGAGAATCGAGAGTCAAAGACTTACCTTGTGTAGGGCACCCAAAAACTTCATTGTCTTCTAACAACATTGCTGATGTAGAAAACGTGCTAGTAGACGGTTACTCAGACAGCTGCATTAATGGGTATTTCAATCGGAAAATACTGTATTCTGACAAAACACTTAATACTACGAAAAGTATGTGCACGATTTCTCAAAGTTATCTAGTTTCTGATCAATGTATCCCTTTATTGTAATGCTAGCGTTCGGCTTGATAAGTATGGTCCTCTGTCCAGCTGAACGTACAATACCAAGTATGTTCTAGTCCAACTGTTCATCTCTCAAAGTGATACAACGGAATGCAAGGTATCATTGGCTTCATTATCTCTATCGAGATGAGACACCAATGTACATACAAATCTTATCTGTGCCTATTTATATAAAATTACGTTTTATAACAAGGCTTTGTGCATATTTGACAGAGGTCGTTATACTTCACCTACACCAGTAATTTCAGATTATATCATGTTAATTTTAGATATCACTAGGTGGTTGCTTTGCTATATTAATATATTTCGGCGAAATGGAGTTATTACATTTTCTGGATACAGTGATGTGTGTCAACTACTGCAAAACAAAGCTTTTTGCAATACACAATTTTTTTCAGAGCTTTGCAGCACTTACAAAACTGTTAGTACGACTACAAAATTCTCTCAGATCGTTAAATTTATTGCAGCAATTATGGTTAAGATGAAAGAACAAGTTAATAAGATATGTCGTCAAGTCGTCATATGTATTTTGTAAATATACTGTTCATACACAAAGAAATATTTTTCGGAAAAAGCACAATTGCATACATGTACCATTGCAGAGAAAACCAAACGATCAATAAAATGTTAGATATTATAAATTTGCCCATATTTTATTTCTCTGAAATGATTAATAATACAATGACTAAAAACACAAATACAACTTTTACTTTGTTATATTTTTACTCAAATAACTTTAAGATTACTAAAGCAACAATATACATCATCAGCAGTAGCAGGCCAATGAACTCTTTGACGATCTGAACTTAAAATTAAGAATATATGTGTGTGTCCAATAGGAATCTGAATAACAAAGCTTATTTCATACGAACCAATGATTACTATCCTATAAATCAATTTGATATGTTAAAGATATATGATTATTCAATACCAAAACCAACAAAAGAAAGTTCTGTACTTCAATCCAGGACGGTCGTCACTGAAAAGGACAGGACTAAATTTCGAAATTTGAGCAGTTGCTTTGAATTTTAAATGTTTTAAATACGAAAACATCTATTATATAGGCTGCCGGTCAGTCTAGTTACCCTCAACCTAAGATGCTGGCCGAATCTACTGAGAATCAAAGGCCAAACGTATGTCCGGTGCCTCCTGGGTCTTGCGTGGCAGCAGCAATCTTTGCAGGCAACCGATTAATAATGCCCTGTGTCATTTGACTGAGACGCTGTAGCTCTCGGTTACTGGTTTTTAAGTACATGTATTCCATAATTCCTAATCCAGAAAGAATGCAAAGAAATAAATGGATCAGCCTGTTGAATAAGGCGGGCGCGGACACTTAGGAATTGGCTTTGAAATGTAATGTTAAAAGATGGCCGCTCGCGATTGTTGTGTGTTTCTTCATGGTCTTTGAAAGTCACGACAAACACTTATAAATGAACTATTTTGATTTTTTTCACCAAAAGAAAAGCAGCTTAAACAGACTAAAAGTTGCGTAGAAATACACAAATATTATTTGAACATATTCTATACAACATATGGATAATATTCTTTGGAAACACATAAGTCACACTGCTGATTTTATCAAAAGGTCTAGGGCAAATATACGATTTACACCTCACATTGCATTTGATTTTCCTTGCACTATCATGTTATTTCTGGAATAATGTCTGTTATTGTTCTCTAGA
>JAFMSR010000010.1:52004840-52195993 GCA_022818135.1 Saxidomus purpurata
AGTTCTCATGTGTCCAAGTCTGACCTTGATATTTGAATTTACATTCAACATGCTGTAACTATAATTATAATTGAGGTATAATCAGGTGCCTACTTCTTCATCATCGGCTACTGCTCTAAAGTTCAATGACTTCTCTCATATGTATTTGCAAACAAATATACAGCTAGCATAACATTACTACTTCAGCTGCAACTTAGTAATTTATCCAACATGGTTGTTGTCTGGCCAAATGATTTTTCGTGTGAGCTTTAAATTTGCTGATTTTACTGTTTTTCCTTCTTCAAAACATCAATGTACATGCATTTCAAATATGAGTATATTCGTTAATGTTAACGGCATGTTTTCAACACATCAAGTGTCCCATTGTCTCACCTCAATTATCAATTATTTACATTTAATATTTTTGGTTTCCTGTTTTGTTTATTCCATGGAACTACAGAATCTACCATTAAGCATATCATGCCAAGTCTCACCACAAAGGTGTTATGATGAATCAGAATAAAACCCACAATTCAGAACATCATCTTCTAAACTGATACAGCCATCTGGATCACCGCAGAATCAGCTATGATTGTCTGTTGTTTTCATATCTTGGTCTATTGAACTTCCCCAATCACTCTACGTACAGGACACACTTTTATACAACAAATTAGAAATAAACATTAGCAGTTGCATTTTGTTTTAAATCTTACAATTTAGACAGTAATACACCTACTGAAAATTTACTGACTGAATAGTAAACAGTGCAGATTATGGTCAGACTGCGTGGTTTTGATCTGCACTAGACACAAAAGTGTAATAATTGACTATCAGCACAATAAGGGTGAAGGATATCATTGACAACAGCCAGTTGAACATTAACAAACTTGATGTCTACACTTTACAAATCAATACAATTCTTATGTAGGTAGTACATGGAGTAACCGTTGATTTTACAAATTTGATTCATTGCTTTGAGTTTCAATGATGTGCAGTCTGATCAAGATATGGACTGGTTCCAAAGACAGAATCTTCTATACTGAGACTTTTATTTAATCTACTTAGTATGGTTGTGGTCAAATATGTTAGAAAGTCTTTATTTAAAAGCACAGGTTAAAATATTGATCTTCCTCTATTATTAATTTTGTTTTGCGAATCATAAAATCTGAACTCAATCTTATTGTATGCATCATCAGTTAATATCAACACTGATCTAACCTGACAGCAGCTATTCAGTAGGTAATAATGAAAAACTGGAAGCTACATTGTAGCATATCACTGCCCAAAACCTTTCATATGCAGGGTAGTCTTAAATAAGTACCATACCCCGCAAATCTCACATTTCATTTCCTTTGTCTTTAACAATAGGCCTGACAATGAAACTTTAAAGACAAATAAAGGAACGTTAACATTTATACAGTGTTTTGAAGAAATCAAGAAGTGCCTTTTAGTTGGTACCTAATTAGTAACAGAGCCAACTATGGCTTTGGCTTAGCAGACCAAACTAACACTGGCTGAAGCCATGCACTGTGATAGTGACATTGAAGAGGAGGAGGAGGTGCAAGAAATAAGTACATGTATTGAGTCTCGTCTCAACATTTGCTTTACAGCTACACCTGTATATATCCCACACTGACGTAAATACTGATGATCCACAAATAAATGTACAAAGAACTGCTTCAGCCCACTTTACCTTTCCACAGATAGAATAAAACATTCTAAATCTAAGGAAAATGACAAAAAATGAAAAAGAAATGCTAAATATGGCCACACTCAAAAAGATAAACACTGATGATAGATGTAAGACCGATCGTAAACGTTCACGGTATGAATATGTATTTGACGGATAGAAAGTGTGTCAAGAGACCTTTCTTGTTGTATTTGATGTGGAAGACAGACAACTAAGAAACATTAAACATCATATGGAATAACACGGTGCTCTGTCACGTGTTCATTGTCACACTGGAAGACGTTCCCCAAATGCATTTCCCCAAGAAGTTATTAAGGACACGATTCAGTTTTTGCTGACCTACGCAAACGAGGACGGACTTCCTCAGCCTGCAGCACCAAGGGGGCGAGAGGACGAAGCCCCTGTCTACTCACCATCTTTAGACACAAAGCAGTCAGTGCATAAAGATTATGTAAACTGCTTTTTGGTAGCTGAACAAATATATGTGGGTTAAACAACGTTTAAAGGCATTCGAAAAACTGTATGCTACATATAAGATTACTATTTCCCAAAGAGAATGACATTGTGTGCAAAACATGAGACGACTGTTACTAGCCAGAAAAGAATTGTATGTAAAGTACTTGGAAACGTCAACATCAATGTTTGTGAACCGGGAACACAACTGAACCAGGCTGCCGGTGATGGTTTTTCTACCAATGATGTACATTACACCTTTGATTTTAGTCAATATGTCAAGCTACCGCATCACGCACAAGAAAAAGGGCCCATATTTTTCATTCTGCCTAGAAAAGTGCAGGTAAAACTTCCCTTTTCTCAATTAAGATAAATTAACATGTGTACACATCAAACTTTAATTGTTTAACTTTAATTTCAATAATTCGTTATTACACGCTAATCTTCATAATAATTATTCGGTTTTTTTTCCAATAAATGTAATTCATTTTTGTGTAGTCGTGTGTTATCATGTTTCATGTTATATTCTGTGCTTAATTATTTTCAGATATTTTGTTTTTGAGCTGATGGCTATAAGCAGTACAACTACTGTACCTGATCGACGAGGACCAAACCATAGGTAATTCATAGTATTTTATTTTTATTTAAAGTCATGTTTGTTTTACCGCGGCATTTGTTTCAATTAAGGAAAACTGACCCATTCTGATACATATTTAGAATCAAATTAAAATGACATGGATCGCAAGAAACTATTTTATAGATCTTCTGTTATTAACTATTTATCACAAATTTACAGATACATTGCTTTTTACTACCTTTCTACACACGTAAAATTAATGTTACATTTGTATACTATCGACCTTAGCGCTCCATTCTACATATTATTTTATATACTGCTGTTTAGTGTTTGAGTGTGTTAAGCTTTTTCTTAAGGCGAGGTTTTCTTCAGAATAGTCATATGTGCAAAAATGGCCCTCCAGGAAACAGCAATATTTTCTAGAGAAAAGAAGATTTTTAAAGTTCACTACTATTTTCGTGTAATTTAACTCTTGGAAAAGATCCATATGTATTTTATGTTAATTCTACCATTCTTTTAAAAGTATTAACCTTACAGTATTTAATCCGTACCGCTTTAAGCCTCGAACGAGAATGGTGGACCGTATATGGACGAATTTACGCTTCCATATTTCAGTCATTTATGGGATAGTATATTTAGTTCCTGTATTTGTTAGTATACACAATATACCGTATTTCGGAGTATACGTGGTAGTATATCGAAATTCCCGTATTTTTAAGTGTACGGACTGCCATATCTTCGGAATGTACGGACTTGTGTGCACACTCCCATATTTCAATCGTATAAGGGATAGTATATCTAATTTCCCGTATTTCTCTAAGTATACGCAATGTCGTATTTTAGCAGTACAAGGACTCCCGTACATTATGTGAAATGTATGGTGAGACGGAAAATAATTATGTAAGGTGTACATGTATATTGTGTTTAGGTTCTTGTATAATAAGAAAACCACTATACGTTTTGTGGCTAGTTTTAATACTACAATTCAACAGTGGCCATCATGTATGCATGTTAAAAGTGGGTGGGCATGTCATACAACAGTATCATGTTACAGCATTACATAGCACTTTTTTGATACATGACAATGTATATCTAGCTTTCTGTAATTTAAGTACAAGGACTGCCATATTTCTGAATACGAACTTGTGTGCACATTCCCGTATTTCAGTCGTGTTTAATGTTCCGTATCTGTGAGTACATTTATATGCAATGTAGTATTTTAGCAGTATTCTGTCTCTCGTATATCAGAATATAAATGGTTTTATATCTAGATTCCCGAATGTTTACGTGTACGGACTGCCGTACTTTCAGAATATACGGACTTGTGTGCACACTTACGTATTTCTGTCATATACGGGATAGTATATCTAGTTCCCGTATTCGCAGGTATACGCAAAACCGTATTTAAGTGTAATACTTTCTTTCGTATATCAGTATTTCCCTATTTGCCAGTATACGGACTTACGTATTTTAAGAATACACGGACTAAGATGGACGATCCCGTATTTTGACAGAATACGGGCTATCGTATATCACATTTCCCGTATATTTAAATATACTGATTTCTTTTTATTAGTAACATATGGGCTTGCACCATAAACGATCCCGTACATCCCCGTATACTAAGTTTCGCGTATACTTTCCCGTATATTGCTAATATGCGTAGTTCCGTACACTCCCGTATATTACCCTATTTTTCGCAGTGCAAGGACACTCTCCGGTGTCAAATCTATTAGCAAAAATGCACTATTAGCAGTGCACGATTCCACACCGTTGGACACAATTTGAACGTCAGTGTCAAATTCTTTGGTTAAAATTAACAGTTTGTAGTGCGTGTGTTGGAACATTTGTACATAATCGACGCCTTAGAATAATAAGGTTGTAAGGGTAAAAATGGTATTTTGAGAAAACATGAAAAAACTATCTACCAATTAGAAACCCCGTTTTAATTAGACTATGACTTCTTTCTCTGTAAATTCGTCGGATCTTTTGATAATGCATTAAAATAAAATGTTTTGAAATTATGTGAAAATGCTCTTTAAGTGAAAAGGATTTTTTTCATTTTGATACTGTTAGGTAAATTAGAGATGATGAAAAGGTCGTATATGACACTAACGACCTTCTTTTGATCTTATATTTCTCATTATTATTCAGCTATGAAAATAAGATCGTAACTACTACTATTTCCGTATGTTTTTGATGTTATTTAAACAATGATGCACTGATTACCTTGGTTAGTCTTTAAAGTAATATTTGCATTTTAGTTGTTTCAAATATATGATAATATTTAGTCACTTGTCGGCAAAATTACGGTATCTGTCATGTACAAGAAATAGTATAACAGCTTGACCACAAGTATTCAAGCTTCTGACTATCAAACGTCAAAAGCAGCCGTAAACATGAAATAATGAATTTTTGATTCAGTTCATGAATAAACTTATAGGACTTGACGGAATGACCTCTTTAAGTGACCCCAACGACCTGTGTGAAGTTTCCATTCACGGTCTTATTACTAGTGTATGAACAAAATTATTCAGGATTCTCACAAAGGAGGTTTATTTTTTTCAATAAAAATCAGGGTTATAGGACTTGATGGTATGAACTTGTCTTGTAATCCCAGAGATCTGCGAAAAAATGTACTTCAATCAAATTTACAGTTTGCCCTACTTTTCGATCCATTTCATTAAAAAAAGCAAGTTGTATTCTCCATATTGACGCAATATCTTGAATATGAAAAAAAATATTTCACTTATTTTTCCAATAAGTGAGACTGTGACATCAGACTTAAGCTTCGCCCATAATCTCTATATATTTCAATAGAAATATTGTCTGTATATTTGGAGGTCCGCCGCACACAGTATATTACTGAGCTTCGACTACGGTCAACCTTCGTCTGTATATGAGACAAACTGTAAGCTGGTAATAGGTCCATATAACAGGAATAAGCAATCTTATTTCTTCGGTTCGCTGACGCTCCCTTGCAATAAATTTGCTTGTTTCTGTAATATAGACATATAACCTTTACATACTGCATGTTTTTCGAGATACCAATTGCACGCGAAAACTTTACAAAGATTATCTTTGTCAAAAATGACCAATATTTGTCAAAATTGAAGTTGCAAAGCGAGGTTTTATCGGTTGTCTTCTTTGAGTGTTACGTTATCAAGCTATCAAAAGTAGCCTGACTGATTGGGTTAAACATATTTTAATCTAATATGGAAGACAAAAAAAAAACCCACTAGATTTTATAACATATCGAATAAATTACTTCTGAAGATTTATTTGGTTGTTGTGGTATTCATAATTTTATTTTTTTAGGGTTAAAGAATAATGAATGTAAAAATATTTACTTACATCCCTATAAAATATCATTCGAATAGTATCATATTTGTCCATAGTATGTCCTTTTTAACACACAATTATGTCAATTTTTATTTTATTCATACTTTTTTCTGTAAAATTATGATATGGCGTTTTTATAGTCTTTCTTTGTTTTTAAATTTTCATCGTTGTTCGGCTAGTGTTTGCAAACTGGATCGATACACTTGAAAACTAATTTTTTTTATTATATCAACCGATAATTACTTCATGTACTTACACTAATTGTAATGTAACTAAACTAAATAACTGTTATTATTAAAGCCCAAATCAATGATAACATATATGTATATATATATATATTTGAGTTTATATGTTCAACTAGACAATTGATTTTGATTGATAAGTTATAGGTCTATATTACAGGAATAAGCAATATGTCTGTTTGTTCCTGTAATATGGACCTTTAACTGGCTTACAGTTTGTCCCATCTACGGACAATATTCTTTATTGAAATATATAGAAATTTAGGACGGAGCTTAGTTCTGTGATGTCTCACTTATTGGAAAAGTGAAATAATTATTTTCATATTCGAGGTATAGAGTCAATACGGAGAATACAATTTGCTTTTTTAATGAAATGGGGCATTTGATTGGATCGGAAAGTAGGGCAAACTCTTAATCTCCCTACACTTCACATTATCTCCCAAAATGACATCGACCCACCGGACTCCAAATGAAAAGGGGTCATTTATAAGTTTTCTCAAAATAAACCTACAGAGTTTTATAAATATAGAAACATGAATACTTACTGATTTTTACTTTATAATCATGACAAATAAGCTTACAATGTCGTATTCTCCTAAGGCCAACCGTTCTTCAGTAACTAATAGGAAATTGTTTAATTTAAGAACATTGTGACGTTACCCTTCGACCAACTGACTACAAAATGTATAGGCGTCATGTATTGGTCATGACCAAGTTATATGACACAAAGGTCAAGCTTTCTTTAGTTATAACTTGGAAACCATTTTCTAAATCAATGATTACCGTAATTGACCAATTCAGACGAAAATCTACATAGGCCATTCGTTAGTCATGACCAATAAGCCCACAATTATATGATATTGATAGGAAACAATTTCTGACGGACAGACAGAAGAACATCTATTACATAAACAATATGATTAAACGTGATTGAACTTTACTTGCAGTTCTCTCTTGGACATTGAAATTAAAAACAGATCATTATGTTGTGCGTGAAGGAAAGTATTAGACAATAAAGCATTGTTTTGCTTTAAACTTATGATATATACCTAATGTAGAAGTGACACATGGATCTACAAAATGAATTCTTGTCCTGCCTCGCACACGCAGTAAAAGTAGTAACGGTTTAACTCATTGCATAAAAGCACATGTTTTTTCTAAATGTGCATATAGTCCTCTTTACATGATTTCTATGATTTTTGCAAATTTAAGTATAAATGAATTCAAGACAACACGAAGTTTTCAATTTACATATTTCGACTTTATGTTTTCGTCAGAAAATATACAACATACAGTATACAAAACAAAAAGACGTCACGTCCGTTAAAAAGGACGCGAACGTCCGCGTGATGAAAAACAACGTAAGGTTTATAATATAGATATGGATCAGACTGATACGACGGGTTTTATTAAAATGAAATGTATTTATTCAATACACGATAAATAATTCTAATATGCCTATGATAATTTCTATAGTCAATTCGAGTGCTTTAATATGATTAAAGCACTCGGAAAAGTAGGCGGAGTTTCGGATATGGAAGTATCTCCTTCAGACTTTTCTAATTTACTCCCGCGTAGAAAATAAAATATAGAAATAGAAATAATATCTGTATAAATACATCAGTCGCATGAAAAAGTTGTGTTTAAGAACCTAAATATTATTTTTGATTGCGTCAAGTAAGCCTTAGAATACCTTCACCTTGTTTTCCTTTAAAAAGGCCAAGAAATTTCAGGATTAAGCGTCATACAGTGTTTTGATTCCGGGAGACAAAACAATGAAAGAAAACATTTACGTCATCACACTGACGTCATTATTCCACGTTAAAACGTTGTACAGTTCGGATAAGCGGCACGCATTTAAATCGATTGTCTGCTTTGTTAGGTTCTGAATCTGACGTCTGCTGCATAATGTCACAGTCAGGTATTTAATATATTCAATTTATTAGATGATTAAACTAAAGAAAGTTTGTATAAAATAGTTATTTATGATATCTTAAATGGTTGCCTGAATAGGGGAGTGAATTCCAACAGCAACTATTTTTACACATTACCGCCGAACTGAAAAAAGGTCCGTAGTAGTTACGATAGTTTTCATAAATTCGGCTTATAAGAATCGAAATAATCTATGGCTTGGAGTGCTTTATCGAAATTGAAGCATTTCCCGTCGGTAATGTGCCTGCGTAATAATTCACTCGGGCTTCGCCCTCGTGAATTATTCTGCAAGGCACATCACCTCCGGGGAATGCTTCGATTTCGATAAAGCACTCCAAAAAAAACAAAAATAATATCAAACAGGGAATGCCACGTACCAAAAACGCAGCCTCCCCAAAACGAGCCCCACATCACCCAGAAGTGCACACCACCAACACACACACACACACACACACACACGCACACACACACACGACACACACACATAATCATGTACACACACACATATACACTACCAACACACACTAGCATACAAAGCAAACACACGAGGACAAAACGAACAATTAAAGGAACACAGTGGGGCACCGCCTTGGAACGGTCAGTGGCAAAAACACCACTGGGGAGCTTAAACCGGTTTATGGTGCGCACCCAACCTCACTCTTACCCCCACCATGTTCCAAAGTCACAGGACAGTGTAAATAAAAGTAATCCCTGCTAGGTGAATCTCTAACACACGCAATGGAAACAAAAGGCATGGTATGTAAAACACAAAAATGCTCGTGTATAAATATATAAAAAGCAAACCTTGAGAACCAAAAAACGTATGTACTCAATGCCTTTGCAGAAGGCAGAGCACCAAGAGAAACACCCTTAAGGGCCCGACGAAACAGGCCAGAGGATTATTTCTTAAAAGCCATAGATTATTTCTTAAATATAAAACGCAACATGTCTATATGAAAAACCATTACTAATGAATATAAGGTATGTTAAGAGCACACGTCAAGTAATACGCTACTGTTCATACCACTCTGGGCCAAGTTGTATTTAAAGCATGGATCCAGTAAGTCTCGCTCATCAGTCTGTCCAAATCGTTCTTAACAACATCAATTGCTAAAAAGCTGAAGTCATCCATAGTATGATCAAAGCTATTTTAAAATGAGTAGCAACATTACTAGCAAATGCCGGATCGCTGAATTTATTCATATCACATTTATGACTTTTCATCCGTCTGGAAACTTGTCGTGTTTGGCCCACATATTGTTTTTTACATTTTTTGCATGTTATAAGATAAATTACATTTGTAGATGTACAATCTGTATTTACTCTAAGTTTAAACTTAGACATATTGCATGAACTGATAAATTCATCAGTTTGAATAATTCTAGTGCAGTGTGTACACCTAGGCCTATTGCATTGACTTGAACGGGTGCAGACGTATACTTTGAACGAACTAAAACATCTTTGAGATGCTTACCTGGTTTATATGCCAGGACTGGTTTATAAGAGTGTAATTGTTTGACCGGGGGAATCGGTGATAACTTGAACAAATCCCAGTATTTATGTAAAATACGGCCAATATTTGGTAGGGAATTGTTATATTCTACACAATATTAGTATGTGTATGGTTATTATTGTAAACCAGTGCTTGATCCTGGGTCATAGTACGCGCCCTATTAAACGCCTTGTCAATAGTGTCACCAGGGTAATTTTTAATCTTGAAAAATTCCCGTAACTTATCTAAGGATTCGGCAAATTGGTGATCATCAGATATATGGCATATATA
This sequence comes from Saxidomus purpurata, assembly GCA_022818135.1. Classification (NCBI taxonomy): domain Eukaryota; kingdom Metazoa; phylum Mollusca; class Bivalvia; order Venerida; family Veneridae; genus Saxidomus; species Saxidomus purpurata. The sequence continues at coordinate 52,014,839 of JAFMSR010000010.1, forward strand.
TAAATATTACTGTATGTATTTTCATAAGAAGTACCAAAGATAACACAATAAAAAGCAAGCATTGTGGTCCTTAAGACAGAAGCAGATTGTCACAAAGTCGACAGACGAGCCTCGATTTTTATATAAAGATAGTGACAGCAATTTTATCATCGTTTTTGTAAAGTTTGGATTATTGTGTTAATTGCTAGAATTTTCCTATAAAAGCAAGAGCATGGTTTCTAGTATTGAGTTTCGTTTACTTTCATGTATTTTTCATTTAATAATTTGGTTCAGTAATAAGAAAGTTACATGTTCGTATTTCTGGTTGTTGTATAACAATTTTACTGAGATCACTATGACGGACCTTAATTTATATAACTTATTTTGACCGACATAAATTGTATTCGTGCATTTCATGTCTGCACGGAGGTTATGATTTCCCCGTGAATTTATAGACTGGCGGGAAGATTTATTTTTTAAGTAACGACTGACTGTTAGAAAATTGCTAATTGACTAATTGAAAAGTGATTAGCTTATGGCACGTCACATGCTGTTGTTATAATTTCTGACACACGACAGATCGCATCTACCAATGGTTTATTGAGACAAGCTTATAATAATTAAGTGATAAGCATGACATTAATGTTTCACGAACAGGTTGTCTCCCTTTATCAATAGAAATTGGTGAAAAGGTAATCTCATTTTGGTCACGAATCTGTAATATCGAAAATCTGCAAGTGAATAAACTATCAAGTATACTGTACAAGATAATCTATAATTACTCTACCGAACTAAGTCAGGTTAAAAACAAAAAAACACTTCCATCGGCTACATTCTGTTAGAGAAATTCTTATTAGTTGTGGCCTTATAGATATTTGGAATTCGCAAAGATTTCCAAACAGCAAATGGTTAAAACTAACAGTAAAGCAGAAATTGAAAGATATATATTTAAATGACTGGTATTCCGCTATAGACACCTCTAGTAAAAGTGTTACACAGAATCTTTAAAAAAACGCTTAGTATTCGAAAACTACCTAGTCGAAACCCCTATTCAATATTTGTACTATGTGATTCGTTTTAGAACAAGGAATCATAGACTACCGGTTGAAACAGGTAGTTGGTCTAGAATAGATATGAATAGACGTCTTTGTAACAAATGTAACAGCAATTATGAAATTGGTGATGAATTTCATTACTTGTTTAAATGTAGAAGTCTCGAAAATGAAAGAACACAACTATTAAAACCTTATTATTACACACGTTCAAATTCTTATAAAATGGAACAATTATTTAATACGGACAGTAAAAGCGAATATATTAAACTGTGTAAGTTTATTAAATTAATTTTAACTGAAGTAAGGTAATCTCAAACAAACAAAGGGCTAACCCCGTATTGATATATTAATGGAACCAGGTTGCATTTATAGGTATCGTCATTGAGTAGCTGACACAATGTTTTTGAAAAAATGTCAGCTTAAACAATGGTTCTACATTTACAGTAATTTCAGTCTTAACATGTTAATTTGCATGACTCTCCAAATCGAAATTATATTATATACAGGTTTAAAAGGTATGAACTTCACGATTGAATATATTATGAATGTTTTGTATTACCATAATTGTGTATGAGCCTCATAGTAGTGTACTATTGTAAACCTCATTATTTCATTGTAATGAAATGAGTGAATAAAGGTTCCTTGTCCTTGTCCGAACATAACATGACGTGATTATCATAAAATACAGAAATGGGGCAGGACACTACAGGATGTTTGATATCCGATTTCTCACAGTTTATATTTTAAATGAGAACTATCTTTGAAAAAAGATGGTCGGCGCAATTTTGACTATATGAACGCAATTGGTAGCTAAATTTTAAAGAAAAATTAACAAAAAAGTGCACCTAGACCGGGAATCGAAGCCATCGCCCTTTGTTTACAGAGATGTTAGTTTCACTTGCCTATTTCCTTCCCAATTGTGATTTAATGTGCATCAGGAAAACAAACTTAATCTTTGTATTTCTTATCAAATATGTTACTCGAATTATTGACTGTTATTCACTAGGCGAGAAAGTATAATTACTTACATTAGTTTGGCGGCAACAACATAATATGAACTATTCACTTACTTAAATTATAAACCCATAGAAGAAAGACTGAAAACACAGAGTATTTTTTTTGACCTGTCTCATTCGGCATTACCTAAATTATAGGTACCTTACAGCGTCAATTTTTCAATTAAAAAAAGTAATACATTCTTCTTGTCGTTTCATTGGCGGTTTAAAAGTTCCAAAGTTCCGGTCAAAAGCGAGATTAATACGGTTGCGCCGCAAAACAAAACAACATTTTTCAGAAGCTAAATGTGTTTGTCTCTTTGGGGTGATTGATTCGAGTGGCAAGCGGAATTTGAGATAAAAAAGTAAGGTTGAGTTTTTATGTTGTATTTCGTGAACAGGTCTTGCCATTTATTTTTCGGATCACTCTCTGTTTCTGACTGAAAACCCTTTAATATTTAGCTAAAAGTCAGTTACATCGGAAAACCCACTGAATGTCGATATTTCATGAATCATTTCAAATTGGATGCTTAGTTTGTCACAGTTTACCAAGTTTCTATCTGGAGGAAGAAAACAGTCCTAGGGACGTGATGCCCATTGGGGTATATATCCTAGTACCCACTATAATAATAAGGACAGACTATGACACTGCAGTCGTTAAGTTTCTCACCACTGGGTTGATCTATTCTAATAATATATAGTCTATTTGGAGACTATATAATTGGACGACACTCAAAGCGTACCATTCAAACACTACAAGAAAGCCGTAGCTAATACGATTTGATACACTACGCAGCATGCAAAAAATGCTCGTCAATGATATGAAAATAGAGTCAGGCATTCTACCCGTCTTAGTAGCAATATCAAACTATATCAAAACCGCGTATCTTTTTGCGAGATTTCTACATTACATTAAATTTGGAAACTATCTTTTTATCAGCTGAAAAAACTACGTGTCAATTAATAAGACAAAATATCAATAAAGATGATCGCAAACAAGATATTGTTGTTTTTTTTTCATTTGATATATGAACATTAAAACGTTGCATTGCATTTAAACTACATAAAAACGAAGGGACTGGCACACTAAAAATTGTCTATGCAAATATTTAGAAGACAAAAATGACGTAACAGTTTAATCTTTTATGTAACTGAACCCACCGCTACATTTCATGTAGACGACTAAAGTCTACCAAGGACTTTCAAATGAAATATGTATTTGTGACGTCGAACACAATAATCTTTAACTACTCGTATGTTTCGTCAACATTATACTCCTTTCGTCACGACTAATTTTCGTACTGTTAAATTACAGGAACAATAAATCTGCCTCAGTAATAAATTTTATCCTTAAACTCCATTTTATTTAACAGAGAAGTACTAGTTTTCACAAATTGTCCATAAAACATTTTATGATATGTTAGTTTTCTTTAAGGATTTAGGATTTACATTTAATTCAGGCATTAACAGCGTAATTTTTAATCGGTTTTAGCAATTATTTATTTTCACCTTGCGTTAATACGTATTTGTACTATTTAAAACACCGAACGCGCCTTTTTTCATTGCAGTTTACGGATCATGACAGGAATTAATGACAGTTAATCAAATAACAGTACATCCCTTCTTATATTATTTTTGAGGACTCATATGCATAGCAACTTAGATTGAGTCTGCTACATGTTCAGATGTTTAAACAATTAATTTGAAACCGATTTTTAAAAAAGTGCAGACGAACTCTTTTCACAAAAAAGGTTTGTTCTGTTTAATAATCTGAATAACAGTTAATTAATCAAAAGTATTTAAGCAGTCAGAAACCACAAGAAGTAATAAATATTATGTTATCAATAAAACCGTAATTATCTTAGTTATGAAGCATGCAGTGTACGCTCTACATGAGAAACAACTACTATAACAAATGCTTACTTTTGAGCTTGCATGACGATGCAAATAAATCCAATCCTAATGAATCTCACAACACGTACTACATATTATATTAAAAGAAAACATGTTTAAAATGAAAATATTAAAGCAATAGTCTATTGAATAGAGCTGCACTTATGACAATAATGTCGAAGTGAACTGGTAAGACATTCGACTGGGATACCAATGGTAGGGTATACGTTTAATCACGACTATCTATACTAATGTTAAGTTTTATGTTAATTTCATCGTGTTGATGTTATTTTCAACTTATACTTTTAAAACGAATATTGAGGTTCTGGCATCGGTAAGATAAAAGCGGACTTACATTTCAGATGACATGATTGCTACTAAGATAAGAATTATTAGTAGGCATATGCCACAGCTGATATCTTTAAGTGTTGCATTCGCGTGTCACATCGTCTCCTTAATATGTGTGAAGCTTCACTGTAGTATTTTAATGTGTTATCTTTCCCTAAAACATTCGCCGTTAAGATCACATAATTATGCAAGGTCGTTCTTAAACCTATATTTCAAATTTGCACGAATATATGCTTTCATGTTGAAATTTAAAAACTGGCCGATTTAAATTTATTAAAATTTATTAAATTTTGTTCTTTTCATTTCTTTCATCCATGAAGAAGAATACAACATATCTTCATTTAGCGGGAAGAAATACCATTTTTTGATAGTTGATACTGACTTACCAGTATATCATTGTTGAATACTAAATATGTATAAACTTGTTTAAAAATGTCTTCTCTTCTCCGTCCCTTTCCTGTGAGTTCTACAGTGTTTGGACCACAAAGCAAGCCTGGAATGTCTGGACAATGTAGTTGAAAATAGGCCTACTTGCATAGTTTAGTCAGTATCTAAAGCCCTAGATCACGCATTTTGGCTTATAGGGACGTGCGTTCAAAATCGGGTAGGAAATTTTTCTATCTCGAATTGAGCGCGGATGTTATGTTGTCTTTCTCGATTAATTAAATTGTGGAAATAGTTACTTGCCGAGAAATAACTTAAAAAAAGATTGTTAACCAGGAAGACAGGTGAGAAAGCAGAGGATACCCGGGAACTATGACTAAGAGACCGAATACCGGTAAATAGCTAAATAATGTAAGACACAAGCGTTTAACAGCTTGTAAAATTCATAAAATTAACTATAATAAGTCTTTCTACTGGTCTGCATTACAAACGCATATGCTTTTATACTTTTTAACCCGTAATGTGATGTATTGTTTGTATGTGTTATGTCTTTGGTAATGGGAACGTGTACGGATACCGCGTCATTTATACAAACGAACAAAACATAATAATAATTATGATACAAAAACGAAAGTGGCTTTTCTAAGTAGAAACATAAATACTAGTAAAATATGTTACCGAGTTTAACAATGCAAAATGCCTCGTGTATTAAAACATTGAACGTTGTGCACGAATTAAGATATAAGTTCACACTTTGTTCAATCAAAAGTTGCTATGCTTCATATAAAAATTAATTTTCTTCTCGCTTTTTAAATCATACTTATAACCCGGTTTTAACGTTTTAAGGGAGACTTGTTTTTACCATTTTCATTCTCTTTCAGTACATATACATTCAAATACATTGTTTACAATTCTTATCTAATATTCAAACATACGAATAATCCATGGTAACTACTTACTATATTTAAAAACCCGAAATGTCAGTTCACATACTTCAAGAATTTTTGTTTATAATTGAAAAATATAAAGAGAAAGAAGAAAGCAAAAAAATAAAGTGAAAGAGAAGACCTAAAAAAGCTCGATAGGTTCGAAATGTTCTGCTTTTGAAAATATTACTCCCTCCAATTTTGGTTAAATATGTCAGTTTTATTTCTCATCGTTACTATATCATGTTCTTACTTTATTTTACTGTTCAGATAGTATACAAACACTTCAATGGAAGGTAAAGTTTTGTTGCATTTGTTTTTAAATATAAAATACTTTGCAAAAGTAATAATGAAATAAGCGATATTTAATTTCTCCCTTTCTAATTGGTGCTCTTATAAACCAAAAGAAATTGTTTTAAACGTCAATGGAGCTATTTTATATCCTTTAATTGTCAAGCTTTTATGTATTTCCATCCAAAACTGTTGGATTATTTTACACTCCCAAAACAAGTGTTGAACGGTTTCTGGAGCCATAGAACAAACTTACATTTAAACAGGAAAACATTATTTGGAATAATTCTCATTATATGTTTGTATTAAAATTCCTTTATTTTAGTATCTATTGTACATTGAAATGGTAACATAAATACCTTTTTCCAATCAATATTATCTTTCTCCCATTTTGTATTGTTTTATTTTCGTGCATGCTTGCCTTTTTTACCTCTATATTGTTAAGCATTTTATTTATTTTAGTTTCTGGCGTTATTCTAGAGATCAAGTAATCTGGTATTACTGTTCCTTGCATTGACTCCTGTATCATGTTTTGTGTCCAATTTTTGTCTATGGAAGAAAGTAATGAATAATACTTCAAAACATCAGATCTGTGTATAGTATACACATTTTGCAGTTCAGAAAATGTCAGGAATTCTCCCTTGCGATAGTCAAACAAATTTTCAATGTATAGTAAACCCTTATCAAACCATTTTTTGTACAAATATGTGCTTCCATTTGAATCAATAATAAAAGAGTTATTCCATATTATCTGCTTCGAAAAAGAAATAATATTTTCACAAAAATTCATAGAACACCACGCGGAAAGGATTTCCTTGAGAAAGGTATACTCTAATTTTATTGTGTGTACCTCCTTACTATTGCAGTTACATTTAAAAACAGTAGTGCCGCCTATTTTTTCTAGTGCATTTCTATATATATCTTGCCACATTGAAGAGTTTTCGGAAATAATCCTTTTGACCCAACTGGCTTTAAGTGATAATAATGTTGACTTTAAGTCTATCATTGATAAGCCAGCATTCTCATAGTTTAGTATGATAGTATTTCTTGCTATTTTATCTGGTTTAGAATCCCATAAAAAGTCAAACATAAGATGGTTTAGTTCCTTTACTAGTTCAGATGGGGGGTTGGTCAACACTGTTAAAGGATATATAAGTTTTGGGAGTGCAAACGTTTTAAGCACAATTATTTTACCAATTAATGTAAACCGGAAATACTGCTAAATGTGTCAACCATCCACAACCATCTGAAAAAAGGATAATCTCTTCTAATCCTGGCTCTATTGAATCTTCTATCAAAACAAAAATAATATCAAACAGGGAACGCCACGTACCAAAAACGCAGCCTCCCCAAAACGAACCCCACAGCACCCAGAAGTGCACACCACCAACACATACACACACACACACACGCACACACACACGACACACACACACAATCATGTACACACACACATATACACTACCAACACACACTAGCATACAAAGCAAACACACGAGGACAAAACGAACAATTAAAGGAACACAGTGGGGCACCGCCTTGGAACGGTCAGTGGCAAAAACACCACTGGGGAGCTTAAACCGGTTTATGGTGCGCACCCAACCTCACTCTTACCCCCACCATGTTCCAAAGTCACAGGACAGTGTAAATAAAAGTAATCCCTGCTAGGTGAATCTCTAACACACGCAATGGAAACAAAAGGCATGGTATGTAAAACACAAAAATGCTCGTGTATAAATATATAAAAAGCAAACCTTGAGAACCAAAAAACGTATGTACTCAATGCCTTTGCAGAAGGCAGAGCACCAAGAGAAACACCCTTAAGGGCCCGACGAAACAGGCCAGAGGACAGAAATCAAAACAGTTTCGTCCCAGTGGGATTTAAAAACTGCCCATCACAGAGTCCTCCCCCTCTTCCGTCAGACACAATCAAAGAGGGAAGCATAGCGTCCAACTGTAAACGGGTTGAACACCAAACATGCGGTGTGTCTCAAAACAGTTGGGTCGTAACCTCTTTTAACAAAACGTTTTATAATTTTAGCAAATACAGTTGGAAAATTGCCATGACCCAAAATCTTACGAAGTTTGTAAACCACATCCCCATAAAAATCGGGTTTTGAAATACCTTCTCGCAGAAGAGTCTTTAGATTACTATTGAATTTCAAAACCAAATCAGAATTACGATAGTAAAATTTAGCAAAATATTTACGCAATTTGTAATAACGGTAGCCCTGTTGAAGAAGTTTATTTGTAATATATTGATTACGTTCATTGAAATCCTCAACATAACTACACGCTCTGGCAAACCGAATTAACTGAGAAATGTATACCCCATAAGATGTAGCATGAGGTACATCCCCATCCAAATGGGGGAAATTTACAATACTAAAATTAAAATCATCCCTCTTGTCATAAATTTTGGTATGTATAATATTGTTATAAATAGAGAGATGTAAATCTAAAAATGAAGCACCAGTATCCAAATTGTTAGTTTTAATTAACTGGAGTTCCCGGGGATAAATAGTGTCCACCAATTGACCAAAAAACGGGTTATCCATATTAAGAATATCATCCAGATAGCGTGATGTATTATTAAAAGCAGTGATAATGTCTGCCTGCGTGTCTGGAGAAAGACTCAACATAAAGTCTCTTTCATAACAATATAAAAACAAATCTGCGACAAGGGGTGCACAATTTGTTCCCATGGGAATACCGATTACTTGTCTGAAAACTGCATTCCCAAACCTAATATAAATGTTGTTCAATAAAAAGGAAAGGGCTTTACAAACTTCGTCACAGGTCCACATAGTATAATGTTTAACAATACAGCTAGTAAAAAAAGCTTTATCGAAATTGCAGGCGAGAAATGTAACATTCTCCCTGGCAAAAGTCTTTTGAATTAGGGCAGTTAGCTTGTCATTTATCAAATTATGTGGTAAAGTGGTATACAGTGTAGAAAAATCGTATGTACTGACTGAAGTTACTTTGTAATTATTAACTTTAAACTTATCCAGGATTTCGCCAGAATTTTTGATCGACCAAAATAAATGTTTACCAGAGTTTTCGTATACTTTATCACAATATCTTTTCACGTGGGCTTTTATAGCAGTTAGGCAAGATGTTAATAGTTTTGAAATATTTGTAGTGGTACAAGAGCTTGAATTAGCGATGAAACGAGCTTTATATGGTTGTTTATGTAATTTAGGAATCCAGTACATAGTAGGAAGTTTAATATGTTGATCATCTATACGAACTTTCAAATTAGAAACTTCACTGATGTGATCAGTGACCACATTTTGTTCAACGGAAGGACTCAATATATAAGCTTTAGTGCTATTTAGTTCGTTTTGTAAAACATTAATATAATGTAGGCGTCAAATGATGATAATATTGTTGGCCGCCTTGTCTGCTGGAACTAAGATATACTTAGAATGAAATTCTTGGATTTCCTTTTTCAGATGTCTTAAAGTAAACTTGGGTTTTGATGGAAGTAGGTGTTCATTTGTTTGGTAAAATTTTATACGAGAATCGACAATGTTAAAAATACTTCGTTTCCAAGACGTTAATGCATTTGGATCAGCATTCTCACGACGACACCATTTAACACAAAAAGTTTCGATGGATTCCGCAATATGACCACGACAAGCATGAAAATCAATAGTAGAAGGAATTCTGTATTTTGGTCCTTTAAAGAATAAATTACGAATACGCTTGTCTTTAATAATATCAAAATTACCAGTGATGACATGACCGGCATCTGAATAGCAAAATTTCGAGTTTTTACATTCGCAGTAAGAAGGGGTATTTGTTTGAACATCTAGGTCGGAAACAATTTTATTGTAATTGAATATAACATTTCTAACAGGTGTTTTATATTTATAACAGATAATAGGAACTTCGGAGTTTCGGAAATACTTAGGCACAGAATCAATGACACGTCAAGTCATAAATGCATGAAGCAAAACTATTAGCGGTCAAACTACATTCACCTTCATGCCAAAAATAACATTTTACCTCTTTCTATGCCAAGTTATATGTCTTGAAATTGTGGCAAGCGAGTTTTATTTTAAAATAAACTGCGCTTGCTTGAATTGACGGGCATAACAACACAGATTGAACGTCCATTGTAAACACTTTAATTATGTTATTATGTAGTGCTGTTTGTTTATCTTTCGTTTTTTTAATTCTTGCAGAAACCTTTCTACTCACATGCACTTGGTACTCTGCATCTGCAACATTGTTTGTTTCGTGGGCAACGCACACGTCGCATTGATCCTTTTTCGGCCGAAAAAGTGATAAATTCATCAGTCGAAATATCTTTTGAAGAGTCATCTTCGAAACAGAGGTTATTTCATTTGAGGAGCAATATCCCTTGTAAACGCGATAAAGATCTGCAAATGATTTGTATTCTGGTTCTAGGTATTCCCTGTCTGAAGACGCTCTACAGTAGTGAGATGGCATCTTTGGCAACGCTTTGAGAAATTCTCTAGCCTGATTGACATGTGGAGATTCATATTTTGGTGACTGGGGGGAAGGATTTCCTGGCATCCCATGATCATTCAGAATGTTCTCCGATGCCTAACGTTGAAGGGAACATGTCCTTGCATACGGGCACCTTTAGTGATCCATTCCTCAAACTATATCTGTCCTTCTATTTTCTGCTTGTTCAGAGCTTTTTGTTTGTGTCGTTGTACATTGCTCAACAAGTGCTGTTGCATATGCCTTCTTCTCTGACCAATTGCGGTCTGTCTTCTGAATATTTTTTATGTCCATCAAGTTTACCAATTCCTTTGTAAGGCTTGCCTTCCATACGAAGTTTTTTATTCATGTTTCTAGCCCAGGTTTCAGGTTTGCCTAACCCACGTTTTGCTATGGCTGCGTTCTTTTTCTCTGTTATTTCTAACCCATAGTCTGCTTCTACTACTTCGTCATGATCGATGGTTTCAGGAGCATCAAGGTTTTGTTCTGGTTCAACTGGATTGTAGACTTGAGTTACGTTTCTATCTTTAACATAGGGCTCATTGTTGCTATTATCTTTAGGCACTCTGCCTTTCTTTTTCTTCTTTGTTCGTTTCTTACTGGATTCTTGGCAGGACCAATCTGAATCACTTGCATGTTCATCATTTATTTTACTTGGCAACCAAGTTCTATTGTTAACCGAATCGTCTGAATCGTAAAACATGGCCAGTACCTTCTCAATGTGTGAGTCATCGCTATCTGTAGCATCACTTTGTGATTTCCACTCACCTAATCTATCATCTTCATTATTGTCAGTCTCTAGTGTTTCATCGCAATAAACTTCAGTTTCTTTGTTTTCAGGAAATGTTAATTTATTACCTTGAATTCTGCAGTGAATGTCTTCAGATCTACATTCATACACTCTGTCATCTTCTTCACATATTGTCTGTACTCTGTACTCAGCCTTTTCAAAAATAAGTACTGTGTTCATTGTGTCTCGTCTATCTTTCGTTTTATCAACCATTATCTCATTGATGACGTTTTCAATTTCATTAGTTTTCTCGGCTGCTTCTTTCGTCAATTTATCTAGTTCCATCTGCCTTTCAGAACTACAAATTTTGCTTGCAGCAGCTTTTGTCTGTACATTCACTTTTTCATTTCTTTTATCGTTTTTCCGTTTATGCACGGGATCGGCTTTTTCACACAGATGTACTCTGGGTATTACATCTTGACTTTTCTTCATTCTGTTATACAATTTGTCATTGTTCGCCTTTTCATTTAAGGTAATATTCTCTATAATACTTTTATCGTGTTTTTAGGCGAACTTGTCTAGCGCCATCTGCACCATTAACTTTGCTCTCGAAGTCATTGTTAGTGTTTCTAGTTATAAGAGTTTATTCTATATTATTATACTTATTATATGAGTTATACTTATTTTCCATATTGCATTTTCCACAATAATAGTATGCTCCTAATTTTTCAGCTGTAATTCCCTCTGGTAGATTTTTCACACATTTCAAATGATATCGTAAACGACATGACCAACAGAATAACCAAATGTCACGGTTAATGTCATGCAGGAACACTTTATCTCCAGGCAACAAGTCGTATTCTAGTTTCAAACTATTACATGGGCAAAGTTGGCATATTTCACATATCCATTCATCGTCAGGCGGGCTCCACGAAGACTCTGACATCTTTAAAATCTGTAAAAGACAATTGGTATTTTTTTGTTTGTATTATATTTTTTTTAAGAAATACTAAGACCTTGAAAGAAACATTTTTAATCTAAAAACTTTTGCATTTCAAATCTCTGACGTAAATAATTAGGTAGAAACATAGTAACACTCGTGTTCATTTAAAATCGTTCCCTATTTATGCTTGTTCGTATGATTGGGATATCACAAATTACACCTAATCTAAGTTGCCAGACGCTACAATGACAATTATAATCCTACGCGTTCCGCATTTTTCGTCTTAAGCTTTTTTGTGGTTTTAGTGTTGGATAATTATTATATTGATGTACTACGATCATAATACTTGTATCTATTTCTAACACTCATGAAATATTTATTATAATTGTTGTTATTACAGTATTTGGCCGTTTGTGTACCCGTTGCGCCAACTTCTATAACACGTAAATCAAAATTTTTAAATTCGAAAGTCTCGTATATCATTTTGATCAGTGAAGAATTGTATAAACGAAAACCGCGTATGTCAGAAAAGTCTAAAATAATAATGCATTTTCTTTGCAAAAAAAGCATTTCTATCATTGTGTTTACACACCTAGTACATGCATGTATACTTACACTCCCTATTTGCAATTAAATGTCCGAAACACGGGCAACACATCTTTATTAACATGAACATACCATGGTGGAAAATAAACAAAACATGAAAAAAACATGCTTGGGTTGTAAGTATGCGTTATCGTAAAGTTTTACTAGGTACCGATAAATTAAACTACTGATACATATTTGAAAATAGCAAATTTATTACCTTTTGGTCGTTAAAACAAATAAAATCCATTTTTTCACAATTTTCACTCCGAAACATTGTTTCATTAGTTTTACGAGGTTTTCGAATTTCACTTTTGGCATCCAATCAACACACGAGGTTTGCTCACATGACCAAAACTCCGGCTTTCTATTGGCTCCTTTTTACATGGTTTTCGTAGTTTGTAGAGTTTGAGATGCTGAATTCGATGGTCTAAAAATAGTTTTTGCGCGAAAATTGACTTACGCGGTTTTTGAATTTCACCGAGGATATAAGTCATTATTAGTAATTATATCATTAAGTTTCTTAGAACATTTTAGATTTGTATCTATTTTACCATTTAGTTTGTCTAATTGGTAATCAAGAACGACATTAAAGTCTCCTCCTACGGCAAGAGTTTCACTATTACAGTAAACTTCGTTTATAACGAACTCCTTTGGACCATTTAAATGTGTTTCTTATATCCGAAGTTTGTTATAACCATATAACATTTTCATATAAAATGAATAAAAAAAAATCTCGGGCAAAGAAAAAAAGTTCCTTATATCCGGATTTTCGTTACATCCGGAGTCGTTATATACGGAGTTTACTGTATACGCTATTATAGTTTCCTCTAGTGTGTCTGCACTGTGTGGTCCATACACATTTAATAGAACATAAATAGTATTATCAATATCTAGCTTTAATACTTGCAATCGACCTATTATTATTTCTTTATATTCCAACACTTTGTACTTTAGATGTTTATTAATAAAAATGCCTATTCCTTTGCTATTACTATTTCGTTCACTTAAGTAAATGACCCCGCTCAATTGTAATTTCCATAAATCGTAATCCCACTGAACACAATGAAGTTCTTGAAGAAAACAGATTGTACTTTGTTGTAAGTATGCAAAAACTTTTGATCTTTTTTCTTTAGATGCCAGTCCATCAACATTGAATGTATTAACGTTCAGACTCATACACTGTTAAGAGTAAGTAAAATTTCACTTTGTATCGTTCATGTAGACTTGCAGCAACAAGAAAAGCAGAACATAACGAACATAAGAAAACAGAAAAAAAGTTAAGAAGTGGCTGGTTTCCTATTGTTTTTTCCCCGATGTTATTCTGTGGAGAATTGTAATTTTTAACCGTTAATTGTGGCTGAAAAATATTGCATAACCAATACTTATCATTTTTATTCTATTATTTACAAGTGCTTATATAAAAATACAACAGGAACAGACCTACATGTTAAAATAATTTATATGTCCTTATTTGTTGGTTTTCATTTAACATATTGACAAAACCTTACTATTTTCTTATATTTCAGCAATAAGGACTAAATCTAAGACAAAAGACCTTTTTAACAGTATTGTTATTTAAAACACTTCTTGTTACCCTTGACAAAAACATCGAACTTCAAGGGACGTTATTAGTGTAAAAAATCTGAAAATCTCTTCAAATAAATCTCCTTAATCATACTCTCTGTATTTCATTGTCTTTATCTAATATAAGAAGTTTGTGCTATTCACCCTTGTCAAAACAATACAGATACAATAAGCCTACACATATATAAAGCTAATTCAAATACTACATGTAAACAAAGGTGTAACTGTTTTTATTTTGAGCCTATTGTCATTTATTGTATATGCATTCCTATATTCCAGTATCGTATATATTTTAAGGGAGACTTGCATTTCTTTAAAAAAAGTAAAATGATTAATTAATAAAAGAAAGTAAATGCAATTAATTTTGACGAAATAGAAGCAGGGACAGTATGAACAGGTTATGCAGTTTTTCTAAATTTTACAAAATTTAAATTATTATTAATAAATAATAGCGCGAACACACGCATGTAACTTGTTCTCTCCTATCTAGCGTGTCTGTATAATGTAATTCAACATTATGCCTTACTATGTTATTACTACATATAATAGTTTCCTAGGCACATATTTTACTGCGTGAAATTATTACAGCATCTGAATTTGACCACATGATTTTGGAGTTCTAATACTTTAAAAAGTAGATTCATCATCACTTTTTTTCTAAATTTGTGAAATAGGCTCCTTTTCAATTCCACTTTTAGCTTATTTAAATGTTAAAAATGTTAAAACTTCTTAACACCATTTAAGATATGTCTGCATGACAAGATTAAATGTGTAAGAATAGTATTAGATCAATAGACAAGCTTATTCTTATACAGATTATTCGTAATTTTCAACGAGAGCTAACAAGTGAGGTGAACTGATATCGTAAAATATTGCAATTTCCGTTATCAATCTGTGATTTTGCATGAAATGACCTGAGGTGAGCCTTAGAGCTTACCGTGACCACTTCGTGGTCAGGTGAGCTTAAAACAGACGAAAATACAGAACTATCAAGTAGAAATAAACGTATAATTAAACAAACACACACACGCACATATCAGATACAAACATATTCATGTAAACACGCCAAACACTCCCTAATTAAAGATGTTAAATACTTATAATGAATAATTAAATACATTTATTAGCAGTACATTTGAGTATTACAAATGTAACAGTTTGAAAACTTTTATGTAACTGACATATATACTATAATACGAATGCACGATAAAACAATCGATACGAGTATACATTAACACGTTTATGCTTGAGTCTGTTTGTTAAATAGCATGTTGTTGTAGTTGTGTTTAAATGACTTAAGTGAAGGCAGGTTTCTGATAATTGGTGGTATGGTTTTCCATATATTATCATTATTACTATTATTATTATTATTATTATTATTATTTTTATTATTATCATTATTATTATCAACATTATTTTTATTATTATTATTATTATTATTATTATCATTATCAATATCTATTGACCTCCTATTTTGTTTTGAAGCTATACCAAATTAATTATTAAATTTGGATCATTATTATAGTGTACATTGGGATGGTTGTCCGCGCTATTTTTTGGCAATCACTAGGCTTACAAGCTTCAAGTTGTGCATATTATTGGAATCTGGTTTTCAGTTTGTTTGAGGTGTGTCTATATCAATCTTCAATAGAGAACAACATTGAAATTGTACATTGCACTGGAGTATCTAGTGACAATGTAATAATTATATCCCGCAAAATGAAGCTTTCGAGGTATATACCGGAATCACAATGTCGAAGGGTCAGTCGGTCGGTTTACTCTCATCACATGTACAGTACAACCTCTCCACAACAACATTGAAGGGAATATCAATTTTTGTTTGGTGGGGAGAGGTTGTTGCTCTGGGGAGGTTAATTTGTTCAGATATATCTGTTTTGGGAAATAAAACATCTGTCTTTCTAGAGAGGTTTTTGCTCTTCGGAGGTGTTGTTTCGAGAGGTTAGACTGTATATAGCAAACTCCTCCTACAATATTCAAAGGTTTGCAATGAATATTGGTAAAATAATCACCATGAGTAAGAGACAATATTTACTCTATCCATCAAGGTGTTGCAGAGTTATGCCCCTTTGAACTTAAACGTTTAAAGTGCATGCATTTCATATGAGTAAGTACAGGAGCCATCATTGTCCTCTTGTTATATAGGAGTCACCCGGGTGTCGGTAGGTCGGTCGGTCCGTTGAATTTTCCTTGTCCGGAGCAGAAGTTGGAACATACTGGTTGGAATTCAATACAATTTCAGACAATGGTCAAGCTCATTGAGAGGAAATGCTGTGTATAAGAACCTTAACTCTATCCTGACTAATAACAGAGTAATTGCCCTTTGTTACTATTCCTTGTCCAGAGAATAACTTGAAAACAACTGGTTGGAATTCAGTACAACTTCATACAATGGTCGAGCACTAATCACAGAGTTGTTGTCGATTAAAAAATTTCCTTGTCCGGAGCAGAAATTAAAAACTGCTTTTTGGAATTCAATACAACTTCATACAATGGTCAAGCACAAAAAAAAGAAAGTGCCGTGTTTAAAAACCATTACTATATCTTGAATAATTGGCCTTTGTTACTTTTCCTTTTCCGGAGAATAATTTGAAAACTACTGGTTGGAATTTGTATTATGCTTCTCAATTCCATTGAGATAAATAATTGCTTTATTCCTTTATTGTCTTGCATTTGAAAGGACGGTTCTTGCATCATTGACGCGAATAGAAGTACTAATTAAATATTAATTCAATGTTGTGCTGTCTAAGTGATCAATGCATTGTCACCAGAAAATATGTGCTTGCGATTATCACTACTACAAACTTGTATTTAGGAAATAAACTTTGCAATTAGAAGTATAAAATGTATTGTCATTGTCTAACATTATTTATGCTGTTTCAGTATGTTGAGGTAGAAACTATAACATAACTTTAGTTACAATAATTAACTTGTATGTTTCGATATGTAAACCTGGTAACAAGCTGTCTTTCCATTTAGGCAAAACAGAGTCCATTATGTTTGGCTTAAAACCAAAAATAAGGTCTCAATCCCGTTTTGAAATAACATGTAATGGCAAGATTAATGATGCTGTCCATTCAGTTCAATATTTCGGCGCCGCTTTGGACCAAAGCCTGTCTAGTGACCCAATGGCAAGGTCAGTAATTGGTAAAGCCAACGCTAGGTTAAAGTTCCTGTATAGAAATATATAACTGAACTTTTTAGTCATACAGTACTTTGATCTCATGCATACAATGATATTGCAATAAACTAGGTCTGTGATACTATACAAATGGGATACCATTGATTCATTTGAAGAAAATAATCATGACTATACATGGTGTGCCATCAATATCAAGGACCACAATGGAAATAAGAGAGAATCATATTTGCCATTTTGTGTTATCCTTGGTATTGATGTGCATATCTTGGTTTATAAACTTGTGTTGACATCTATTTATCTGAATATATATGCATCATGTTTGTTTTTATCATGTGTGTACATCTGTGATATACTGAAATAAGGCTATCTGTCTCTATCTAAAGGTCAAAATTTCACTATGTAATTCAAATAAATCATACAAAACTACACCGACAACTCGAACATGTAATGAATAGTGCAGCGTAAGGAAAATGAACAGTTTATAACATCATCAAATATGTTTTTTACCGGTTCAAGTATACATATATCCCGTCATTCCAAACAGAAATGAGAAATACTCTACACATAACGACAGGTTTTTATTCACACCTTTATATAAGATACGCAACAAAAGCGTCTAAAAACAGTGTTAGATAACATTTCGGTTAAAGGTTTGAAAACATGCGATTTCCTTTTTTCCCGAAAAAGAAACACGCAGCCAAACAACTGCATTGACTTAAAGCCTTATCATGCAGAAAATAAGCAAATATAAGAAAAATAATAAAACCCACACTTTTAATACAAATAAACTTATCAAAAAGATCTTTTCAGGAAACACTATGCGACTTTATATAGTATTTTAGGTACGCTGGTCACATATGTTCAAACATTATTTTGATTCGAAGATCTGACAATATGCATGCTTACACAACGTACATATTTCAAATCGATCCTGACTAACTGCAACAATGTTTATACTTGTGTTTTTAGCGCGCTGTGTGAGCTTGCTTGTATTTAGGTAACACTCTTTTCATTATTCAATATCAGTTGGCTCTACCGGCTCCAAGTCCTGGCTTTCGTGCATCTTCAAACGCGTATACATTGTAACCCCTGGAACAAAAATGATCTCAACATATTATTCTTTATAAACTTCATACAAAATCAAAAAAACAAAAATAATATCAAACAGGGAATACCACGTACCAAAAACGCAGCCTCCCCAAAACGAGCCCCACAGCACCCAGAAGTGCACACCACCAACACACACACACACACACACACACACACACACACACACACACACACACACACACACACGACACACACACACAATCATGTACAAACACACATATACACTACCAACACACACTAGCATACAAAGCAAACACACGAGGACAAAACGAACAATTAAAGGAACACAGTGGGGCACCGCCTTGGAACGGTCAGTACGGAATTTCTGGTTTATCTCTGGTATAATGTACGTTTGATTTAAAAAGACACACGTACTTGTTAAATTACCATAAATGTCATTTGTTGGTCTGTTGTATATGCTTTTCTATTTGTGAGTGGATGTTGATACGTCGGGTCGCTTTTAGATAGAAATTAAATATAAATCATTGATAATTATTAGTTCACGATCATTTAGCTACTTTAAACATTTTGAGTACATACTCGTCTAGATGAAGTATATGCCCGTTCAACAAAACTGGCGAATCAGACACTATTGTATTTTCTATAGTTTTCCGAAATTGATCTTGCTAAGTCAATTAAAACATGATTTTGATATCTTAAGTTATGCCGTAGGTCTGTTTATATGTCTTAAGTGTGCTTTGACAACAAATCTACTGTTTGCTCTTGGCATATATATATTCTTCGCTTTACTCCCTTCCGTTGGCTTTTTCAATCTGTTGATAATGTACCATTATGTTTTACAACACTGTTAGTAGAAATCCTTGTTTTATAATGTATTAAACTATTTCATTTGTCATCAATTTAAATCGATGAAATATTATTTTATTTCAATATAAAAAAACTGCGCATAATGTACGATACGAATCTAGCACTATTATTCATACACGGATCAAAAATCCCCTACGAAATGAAATAATTTCTATTACTCCTCTACAATGACTTTGGTGCAGTGGAGCCACTCTCTTTAAGTTTGATTCTATCGGGAGTGAGTGTCGAACGCGTATAATATAAGTATGAATTTGTTTCGCAATCGACAGTAAATACATTGTGTGCCGTCATAAAGTCACAGAAAGTCGAACAATCAAGAAAAAAGACATAATCGGCATTTAAGTCGAACACTTTAAGGTGATTCTCCGCGTCGCCCACGACGCCATTTACATAAATTATGTTATAAAACGATCTCTTTCAGGCATTCAAAATAGTATTGTAGGCAAAGCGCGGAAATGCTGTCAATTTTTGGGACGGAATTATTTGGGAAAAAATAACATCTTTTGTACGTTTCTCGGCGTGATACTCTCATACGCGGGAAATAATAGATAGCGTATCATTTGCACGACGTCGCGTCGGCGCTTATAGTGCATTTACACTTCATTTTTGTGTTTGAATTAAGAAATAATCTATGGCTTGGAGTGCTTTATCGAAATTGAAGCATTCCCCGGAGGTGATGTGCCTGGCGGAATAATTCACGAGGGCGAAGCCCGAGTGAATTATTACGCAGGCACATTACCGACGGGAAATGCTTCAATTTCGATAAAGCACTCCAAGACATAGATTATTTCGATTCTTAGAAGCCGATTTTTTAAAACTACTACGGACCTTTTTTCAGTTCGGCGGTAATGTGTAAAACAGCATAAATAGTAGCTGTTGGAATTCACTCCCCTATTCGGGCAACCATTCAAGATATCAAATATAACTATATTACACAAACTTATTTTAGTTTAATCATCTAATACATAAAATATAAAAAGAAATACCTGACTGACATTATGCAGAAGACGTCAGATTCAGAACCTTACAAATCAGCCAATCGATTTAAATGCGTACCGTTAATTTGAACTGTACAACGTTTTAACGTGGAGTAATGACGTCAGTGTGATGACGTAAACGTTTTCATTCATAGTTTTGTCTCCCGGAATCAAAACATTGTATGACTGTTAATCCTGAATGTCTTGTCCTTTTTTAAGGAAACGAGGTGAGGGTATTCCAAAGGCTTATTTGACGCAATCAAAAATAATATTTAGGCTCTTAAACAAATCTTTTTCATGCGACTGATGTATTTATACTGATATTATTTCCATTTCTATATTTTATTTTTGCGCGGGAGTAAATTAGAAAAGTCGGAAGGAGCTACTTCCATGTCCGAAACTCCGCCTACTTTTCTGAGTGCTTTAATCATATTAATGCACTCGAATTGACTATAGAAATATACCGTAGGCATATTAGAATATGCAATAAAACATCTGAAATCATCATTTTTTTGACGACAATAACCTTTGTTTTTCAGCATTTATCTCCGTAGTAACAACATCTTGACACTAGATATGAGCAAGAAAAACTGTTTCAGTTTTAATTTTCACTTAGGCTACCCTTTTTAAAAATGTATTTTCGAAAGCCGTCGTGTCTATGAAAAAACGAATTAAAATGTATTTATGCCTATAGTTCTAAAACAATTATGAGATCTTGTCTCATTGTGTTCTTGGTAGGGATAGCCACAAGTACTTAATTTGATATTTGAGTACTCGGTCCTTCTTCTGATCGAGTACTCGAATACTCGGAAAACGATTATTTACATGATCGCAATATAATAGATTAATTGACTATCTTTGACTTTGTTTCGAACCGTTTGAGATACTTACAGGGAGACGATTTCAACAGAGGCATATTTCAAACAAGAATTGACTAGTGTACATATTACTGAGATCTTCTGAAAAGAGACTTTGAAAGACCACTAAATTTTATATACACGATTTAGGAAAAATGAGTTATAATATACATATATAGTCGTTATTATTATCTTTTATCCGCACATGTGTTAAACTACCCGCATAATAAACTATTCAGACTTCAAATTACAAGTCCCGCATAAAACGTTTCAGTAACAAACGAAAGGCGACACAGTGAAATTGTTATCATTCATTTTATTTCAAACAAACTGTGAAAACTACAACCCATTATCGCACATCTGTGTTAAGATGATAAGCGGCGTAGAGTCATAGTTATACCCGCATGTCAAACTGTCAACTCGTATATTGCATGCACTTAGCGGATTAAACCATATACTTTTCAAACGTCACCTGGCGTGTTTTGATAACGATCCCGAATAAGAATAATGACAAGTAAAGACTGCTAATTAAAGGAATTAAAAAGCGATGATTGATGACTGTATGTATAAGGTGATTTTTGCAATTTAAAAAAAATGTTTCGAGTAATCGATTAACGTTTTGCTTACCGAGTATTCGGACGTTCGATCGAGTAACTGGTTAACTGTGTGCTCGTTGCCATCCCTAGTTCTTGATCAAATGTATATTAAATTTTGCTAAATTGATACAAATGTGTTTTAAGTGATCTTCGTATTTTCTTTTACACACAGCTATATCTTATGTAAAGGAAGCATGTAAACAGCTGTAAGGCGCATGAACATAAACATAACACATTTAGTGGTACGTTTTTTAATTAATGGTCCATGTTGACGAATCTTAAACTTGGTTTTACTTATCTGACAACGGTTAAAAGTTTCGTTAAATATGCAAGCAAACAATTGCATTGTCTTTTCATTCTTAATCAACCAATGTATCAGCTTGGGGAGTTTTTTCATACATTGGAATGAATTGATGTGTGGCAAGATTTCTTAAAATGTTCATTTGTTGTTTGATCCCGGTTGAGGACTTTGATATCCAAGACATGGTTATACTTTACTAATTCTCTATAACTTAAATTAAAGTTCTAATTATTTTGCCCTACCTGTGAAAATTAGAATATACTGAAAGGAAAATACGCAGTATAAACCTTCGTGGTTATTCGAAGGAATGTATTAGACGTTATATAAAATAGTATAAAGATTTATCTTTTATGATCATTCTGA
Source organism: Saxidomus purpurata (assembly GCA_022818135.1). Classification (NCBI taxonomy): domain Eukaryota; kingdom Metazoa; phylum Mollusca; class Bivalvia; order Venerida; family Veneridae; genus Saxidomus; species Saxidomus purpurata. The sequence goes on from JAFMSR010000010.1 coordinate 52,037,226, forward strand.
ACTTATGATAGCCGTTCCAAAATTGAAAGAAGTATCAATTATATATTGTTGTAAATATTTGAATGTGTATCCATGAGGAGTAAAATGATATTGCATTTTTGTGACCATGCGTTTCTGTTTTTTTTAAGTTACATACATATAGCACTTAGACTACTTATTGACCAGTCACATGTTTTAATTAACGTCATCTGTATTCCTTGTATGTATGTGCAGATGATTTTTTTAATTTCAAAAATGCGCTGGATTCATATTGTAACCTTCATAAATAGCATTATGAATTCCGAAAAAAGTTTAGATCGTTTAGTGCAGCAATGATTATATAGATGTTTGTGAAATATGTAAAAGTGTACAGACCAAGACTAAACACTGATTAAAGCATGCTAAAATCCGCTGAAGACGTTCAAAATTTCTTAATGTAAATACATTTATCAAGGCTGAATCAAAATTCAATTATTTAAAGCCTTCCTAACGAATATCCGTATATTTGGTAGTTGACTTTTTTTTTTTTTATCAATTTGACACATATTTTCGAGACAATAGATTACTGTTAGAAATGTATAACTACAGGCGAAAATACTTTCCCGAGAACTAACGTTTATATCTTTTTAAGTCAGGCAGGTAGCTCTTTAAGTGCTGTACTGTTCTACTTCCTGTCTCGTTTTCTCCATGACCGAGTTGTTACTCGCTAAAAAGTAATTTGTAGGATGTGCAAGTACTAATTATCAAACTTCAAACCAGTACATACGTAATTATTGAAGTTTAAACTAGACAACGTTTGTTACAAGCGGCGCAGTACATTAAATATTCATTATAATTGCTCTAGCATAAATAAGCACTTTCCATCACAAAAGATGTCAAAAATACTCAGTCTTTAAAACAGTTGCATAATAATTGTTGTTCATGAGAATTCTTTTTAATTCACGCTACTTAAAGACGGACAAGAAATTGAAATTATTTTGTTTGCATAATTTCATTTGTATGTCGCTAAAGATTGACCGCAGAAAGTGTCATCGCCATGGCAACCTTGTGTTGTAAACTGACACATGATTGACTGTAATTGAAATTAATTAAATGTATCCATGAAAACAACACGTAAATACTAATGATTGAAAGGGGCACTCCCTACATCTACCAGGTTATATTCTCGAAACAGAGATTATGTGTTTAATGAACGTAAAATGATAAATAGATACAATTTCAAAGAATAATCTATGTGAAAAATTCTACAACAATTAATCAATAACGAGGCTTTCTGTAATAAATCGCATACACCCATTAATTGTACAACAGCAACTCGACATAGATTATGGAATGGTTACATGAGTACATATAATATAGTTCCGACATTGAGTACATACGTTTTTTGGTTCTCAAGGTTTGCTTTTTATATATTTATACACGAGCATTTTTGTGTTTTACATACCATGCCTTTTGTTTCCATTGCGTGTGTTAGAGATTCACCTAGCAGGGATTACTTTTATTTACACTGTCCTGTGACTTTGGAACATGGTGGGGGTAAGAGTGAGGTTGGGTGCGCACCATAAACCGGTTTAAGCTCCCCAGTGGTGTTTTTGCCACTGACCGTTCCAAGGCGGTGCCCCACTGTGTTCCGTTAATTGTTCGTTTTGTCCTCGTGTGTTTGCTTTGTATGCTTGTGTGTGTTGGTAGTGTATGTTTGTGTGTGTACATGATTGTGTGTGTGTGTGTGTGTGTGTGTGTGTGTGTGTGTGTGTGTGTGTGTGTGTGTGTGTGTGTGTTGGTGGTGTGCACTTCTGGGTGCTGTGGGGCTCGTTTTGGGGAGGCTGCGTTTTTGGTACGTGGCATTCCCTGTTTGATATTATTTTTGTTTTTACGGTACTACGGTATATCTTAAACCGTTAATGACAGGTAATGCATAGCTGAAACTTTTAGGTTAAGTCATAATACTTCTAAAGATTCTATTATTTATGTTTTGGAGGTTATTTAGTTCGACATTAATAATAGAGTATTCGTTTTGGTGTTGTTTTTTTTCTGCCACATTATACCTTTACCGGATCCGAATATTCGAATATTGTACCATTCCTTCTTATAATGGAGGGCTTAACTAGGGGGTTTTTGCTCCTTTTTAACCAAAAATATCATTATTTACTTACAAACATCCAAATAAAAAGCTTTCCCGATAACTCAATGTCTTAAACAAAATATAACTGATAATAAATACGTATAAGATTGACTACATGTATTTTGTTTTTACATTACCAAATAACGTGGAAATAACACCACACGCTTGAATTATATTCGGCATCTCTAAAAAAAGCACATCTCCTGCAATCACTGTCACACAGAGCTTGAGATGTCCTATCATATTATACCCGTTCTGGTTAAGGAACTTAAATGCTTGTCGAGGTTTAATGGTTTGAACAATGTAAAACACATAACATGTTTAATCACTGAAATTATACACGTATAAATCGCTTTAATTCTATTACTCTTGTCGATGCTATGGGGCACGTTCGGAATGTTTTTGAACAAACCCACCTCTATCGAAAATAACCATATATGTTACAGACATGATATAACAATACCAGTAACTATCTTAAGAAAATTCCGTTTGTAGTAGGCAAATATACATGCAATTTTAACATGGTCATATGCACGCTGTGGAAATGAGGGCGGACCTATATGTTAAATGATAAGATAGATAAACACAACATTTTTAAATACATATTTCTACTTGATGATTTCAGAGCAGTGTCAGGCGTATGAGTCGTACAGTCCTACAGAAAATTTTCAAGGTATGAGTACTACAGAACACTGTCATTTGTATGCGTCCTACAGAACATTTCCAGGATTATGAGTCCAACACAGGTTTGGCAGGTGTATGTATTCTACATGATGTTATAAGGCGTTTGAGTCTTACAGAGAGTTGTCAGGTGAATGAGTTCTAAAGCATATTATCAGGTGTATTAACATTGGCAGTTTAATGAGTTCTACAGAACGTGTTATTGTGTAAGTCCAACATACTTAAATCTAGTGTATGTGTCCTAAAAATACATTGACAACTGTAAGAGTACTTCAGACCCTTGTCAGGCAGTTGAGCTGTACACACTTTGTCAGGTGTGTGAGTCCTACAGAACATTTTCAGGGGTGCTAGTCCAACAGAAGTGGGTTTGGTGCATGAATCATATAGAACTTTATTAGGTGTATAGGTCCTACAGAACTTATTAGGAGTATGAATCTTACAGAACACTGTCAGGTGTATGGTCCTACAAAACATTGTCAGGTTTATGAGTCCTACAGAACAGTATCGGATATGTGAGTCCAACAAAACATTGTCAGATGTTTGAGTGGTACAGAACAGTGTTAGGTGTGAGAGTCCCACATGACATTGACAGGAGAACGAGCATTACAGAACGTTTGCATGTGAATAAGTCCAACATACTCTTAATGGGTGTATGAGTCCTAGCAAACATTGACAGGAGTTTGACTCCTACAAAACTGTGGAAGGCATATTCATCCTACAGAACATTGTTAGGTATATCGTTCCTACAGAATGTGTTAGTAGTATGAGTATTGCAGGACATTGTCTTGTACATTAGTCCCACAGAGGTTTGTTTGGTGTATGAATTCTACAGAACATTTGTAGGTGTATCAGTCCACCAGAATTTGTCAGGAGTATGAGTCATACGGAACATTGGCATGTGTAAGAGTCTAAGAAACATTTTTAGATGAATGAGTCCTAAAAACGTTGACAGTTGTATGAGTCTTACACAACTTTGTCAGGCGTATCAATCCTACAACATTGACAGGAGTATTAGTTCTATAGAACATTGTCAGTTGTATGAGTCCTACTGAACTTTTTCGTGTGTGAGTCCAGAATGCTTGTTTCTGGTTCATGAGTCCTACAAAGCATTGAAATGTGTATGAGTCCTAAAGAATTTTGACAGCCATATGAGCAATACAGAGCATTGAGTCCTACAGAATTCTAACAGGTGTATAAGTCTTACAAGATATTAGCAGATGAATGAGTTCTACAAAACATTTTCAGGTGTTTGAGTCCATCATACTTCTATCGGGTGTACGAGTCCTACAGAAAATTGTAAATTGTACGAGTCCTACAGAATATCTTAAGGTGTATGAGTCCTGAAGAATATTGTAAGTAGTATGAGTCCTATCTTGTCATACTGCCTCACAACTCTCACGAGTATTATAGGCAGGGTGCACGCCGGATGTTAATAAAATATAAAATAAGATAACTGCAAGATAGTTCTTACAGTTAGGAGAATCAAGATTGTTAAAACTGTTAAAAATAGTAAAAGAGTAATAAGTTTAAAAACAACTGTTGTAAGATTAATAACTGAGATTGGCCACTGCCATGCTTGAATTATTCAAGATCAAGCAGGATCGCAATATGCGAGGGTAACCTATTCCACAGGACTGTGGTATGGGGGAAAAAAGGAGTACATAAGGAAGTCAGAGTTTGCATGGGTTTGGCGGAGACTAAGGGGGTGCATATGTCTTGTTAACCAGTTTAGGACTTCTAGATAACCGGGGAGGGAGATTGCTACAAGATTGTATTAAATTTTGTAAAACATAACCAATTTGGCGGCTTGACGCCTGTTCTCAAGGCTGCTCCAGCCAAGTATGTTCTGCAGGTCTGTCACACTGGTATCTCTAGAGTAATCATTTTTACCCATCTGAATGTACGTCGCTAGACCATCTCCAGCTTGTGAACATAAATATGTGTGTGGGAACCATACAGATGATGCGTACTCTAATTGTGGTCTGATTTATGCTTTGTAAGAGAGTGATTTGATATTTTCATGTTTTGTTTTGATGTTACGTTTGAGGAAGCCTAGTGTTTTGTTTGCATTTGTTGTTATTCTGGAAATGTGTGTATTCCAGCTGAGATCTTGGCTGATGTTTACACCAAGGTAATTTGCATCCTTAACTGGCGAGAATGTTTGACCGTGAAGCTTATAAGGAAACTTGATTGGTGTTCTGCTACGTGTAATATTGAGAACCTGGCATTAACTAAGGTTAAACTCCATGTCCCGAAATTTGTCCCTAGCTTAGAGAGATCATTTTGTTACTTTTGACAATTAGAAAGGGAAGTAACTGCAAGGTAAACGGCAGTATCATCAGCAAAAGCCGCACCTGGGAGGTAACCGTGTCAGGAAGATCACTTATGAATAGTAGAAACAGCAGAAGTCCTAGGACAGAGCCCTGAGGGACCCCAGATGTAACAGGGACGTGCAACCGTTAACCACTACTGACTGAGATCTACCTATTAGAAAGGACATGATCCAAGACACAGTTTTTTAGGGTACACCATGGTTCTTGAGTTGAAATAATGATTTGCGGTGGTTGACTTTGTCGAAGGCTTTACTAAAATCAAGTAGGACATGGTCTGTCTGTTTACCTGGGGAGAGGTTTTTAGATATTTCATTAACTAGCTCAATGTGCTGGGTCTCACAACACCGTCTTTTATGAAACCTATGTTGCAGCTCATAGAGTATGTTGTGTTTTGGGAGATGCGTGGATAGCCTAGATGCAATTATGTGTTTGTAAGGTAAATGAATTCTACTGAACTTTGAAATGTGTATGAGTCTTACAAAACTTTGTCGGGTGTATTAGTCCTACAGAAGATGTTTAGCTGTATGGTTCTTACAGAGGATAGTCAGGTGTATGAGTCTTGCAGAACATTGTCAGTTGCATGATCCCTACAGAACATTGTCGGGTGTATGAGTCTTACAGAACTTTGTCAATGAATTAGGCAGGTGTATGAGTGTTATAAAACATTGTCAGGTGTATGAATTTTACAGAACTTTGTAAAGTGAACGAGTCCTACCGAATATTGTCAGTTGTACGAGTCCAACAGAACATTGGCAGGTGTTGTATGAACCCTACAGAACATTGTCAGGTGTATGAGTCTTTCAGAACCTTGTCACGTTAGGTGTATGAATCCTAGAGAACTGTAGGTGTCAGATACTGTTCTTGTTGAACGTGCGTAATGACTACTCAACACAGCAAACTAATATTCATACCAACATGGGTTTCAATTTAATACAGAAAAACAGAAGTTATGTTTTTCAGTTATACGAGAGACTCGCAACTTCGGAAATTCAAGGTATATTTAGAAAATTACGAACTCGAAGTTTCTAAAACATGTATACATTTAGGTATAATTCTGGCCGACGACAGAAGGTTTTCAAAAGCCATTGAAAACGGTTGTAAAAAGGTCGCAGTTCATTCTTTTCTACTGCAAATGTTGGTGTAAGGCAAAGCGGTTTGAATCCTTTAACAACACACAAAACTAAACGGAAATACATGATACGTGTGTTTAGGAGCAAATAACATTAAACAAAAGTGTTTAGTGTTGTGTCTTGTAAAAAAAGTAAAAAAAAGTTGCCTTGCCTTCTGTATTATACGAAGCAGAACTATGGTCTAAAATGCTGTCATCAGACATGGAAGAACTTAACAAACTACAGCACCTCATATGCAAAATTATTTTGTTATTTACTCCTAAACACACTTATCATGTCTTTCCGCCAAAATGATGGTCACATGTTTCTGTCTATAAAAGGGCAACGGACATGGTAGAAAAGGGGAGTACTTTGAATTACATGAGTGTTTAGTGTTGGGTGTTGTAAAATAAAAAGTAATAAGTAAAAAAATCAGTGGAATATTATTGTACATTGACGTCATAGAAATTGAGATCCCAACTATGTATTTGCTCTATGTCCACTATAATACGAGGTACTTGGCCTGTATTTTGTCACATTTCCATCTCTTACATCAATTTTAGTCTAAAAATGTGTTGTAGCCAATCAATGTGAAGATTCTTAGTCACATGACTAAATATGATATTAGAATGAGTTTAACTCCAGTTTTAACAACAACAACAATATTGACAAGTAGTGAAACTACAGTTATAAAAGCACAAATCTGGATATTTGAAGAACATATTAGTGTTGTTTGAAAGCATTCGGTATTCCATCCCATAGATTTCTCTTTTTCATAAAATATCGTTATGATTTTAAGTTGTTTTTCATTTTTTGTTCATATATATGAATGTATACAATTCGGATGAACGAATTCGAATACTAAACGTCTAAATATACAAGAGATAGGGAAAACTATGTCGATAATAAAGTAATTGCCTGCTTTCATATGGAAAGTGTCACCCAGTGCCCCCATAGTAAAGTGTCCATTTTCTTTTATAAACGTAAGTTACGTATTTTCGACATGACTGGGAACTTTGATTTACAAAATGGCATACAATATTATATGAAATGAGCAAACTGCAAATCGTGGTCCGAGTGGATTTGCAAGTGCTGTTTCTATAATTTAAGAGAAAATTGTAGAGAAATATCCTAACGAGAAAAATAATTTTTATGGTGCGAATACAGATATACAATAAATTGTTCCATCAGAGACACCCTAAAGTAAAAAGAATTGTCAAAAAAAATTGGAACTCCAGGCCATTTTAGTATACAAGAAATAGACATATTACATTCTCACACTGAGATAAAGCTCACGGTTTCAAAAAAACAAAAATAATATCAAACAGGGAATGCCACGTACCAAAAACGCAGCCTCCCCAAAACGAGCCCCACAGCACCCAGAAGTGCACACCACCAACACACACACACACACACACACACACACACACACACACACACACACACACACACACACACACACACACACACACACACACACACACACACACACACAACACACACACACACACACAATAATGTACACACACAAACATACACTACCAACACACACTAGCACACAAAGCAAACACACGAGGACAAAACGAACAATTAAAGGAACACAGTGGGGCACCGCCTTGGAACGGTCAGTGGCAAAAACACCACTGGGGAGCTTAAACCGGTTTATGGTGCGCACCCAACCTCACTCTTACCCCCCACCATGTTCCAAAGTCACAGGACAGTGTAAATAAAAGTAATCCCTGCTAGGTGAATCTCTAACACACGCAATGGAAACAAAAGGCATGGTATGTAAAACACAAAAATGCTCGTGTATAAATATACAAAAAGCAAACCTTGAGAACCAAAAAACGTATGTACTCAATGCCTTTGCAGAAGGCAGAGCACCAAGAGAAACACCCTTAAGGGCCCGACGAAACAGCCCAGAGGACAGAAATCAAAACAGTTTCGTCCCAGTGGGATTTAAAAACTGCCCATCACAGAGTCCTCCCCCTCTTCCGTCAGACACAATCAAAGAGGGAAGCATAGCGTCCAACTGTAAACGGGTTGAACACCAAACATGCGGTGTGTCTCAAAACAGAAGGGTCATAACCTCTTTTAACAAAACGTTTTATAATTTTAGCAAATACAGTTGGAAAATTGTTGTATATTATAGAATTATAGTACATTAATCTTCATAACAAAGCTTAAGCAAGTTCGCCAAAACAAAATGTTTGTTATTCAGCTAAGGGAGAAGATTTGATTGTTTTCTTTTATGATGATTGCAATATTAAATGCGGCTTCTAGAGTGTTCATTAGGTGTTCATTTGTATTTAAAAGGTTACCAAAGGTCTTGCGAGTATGTTAGACATTTCACTTACTGAATGATAAAAACTGACGTTATTTACACTATACGTTTTTAGAATGTCACTGGCTTGTGTTTGTTTCAAACGCTACACTTCAGATTATTCAGTGTGTGGCCTTTCAAGGCCAGCATATTAAGATTTGTAATATAACCAGCTTAAATATATAACATAAAGTGAAACCTGTGTGATACAGGTGCTGAAAGTAGATTTATGGATCGTATGACACCTGACAACTGCGTGTACAATACATTTCTAAAAACTTTGTTCTACATGACAAGGGAATGACGTGAGCTGTTAAACAAGGCCATATTTTTCGGAGTTGCGATTTTTTAAGAAACATGATTAACTCAATTAACTCGCAAGGACTTATCCAGTACTTGAATTGGCTTCAATAACTTTTTGATTTGTTTCAAAAGACGTAGAAACTATTATTAACAAGGAGATGAAAATCAGCTGCTACCAAAATCCGACAGCTTTTCTCATTAGTTAACATTGGTTTTGATTACGGTAACCAGAAACGACTTTACAGTATACCATATACCCCAAGCAATCGAAAGGGTCTACTCTTTTGCTTAATTTCACAACATTGTTATTGGGAAAGGGAATAAAATGTAGCTTGACTGTGGTGACCTCAGACTTGTATTTCTGTTTCATGCTTGATTTTAAGGCAAAATGCCAAGTTGGAAGAAATTATATGAACGTGAAAATTAAGCACTATATGCATCAAAGGAAACTGTAGCAAACGCCAATAAGCCACAATGGACAAAAACGTTTACAGTGTATATACGGGATGGATTCCCAGTCAAACAACTTGAAACACTATAAACTGACGTTATAAACTGACAAACGTTTGTAACATTGCACAGTATTCTTAAAGTTCTTACATTCTCCAAGGACGTAGAAACTTCCTGACATTTAGGGCGTCGTGAAAAGAGCGTTAAGTAAAATACGACAAAAGGTACTACTGGCCTAGTTTGAAGAGCAACGTTAGAGGTGTACCAAGCTGTAAAGCTTGCTAAAAAACGCAAACATGCTAAACCAAGCAATACAGCAAATATGCAAACAGAAACAGCCAGGATACCAAATGAAACTAATTATAATAGTTAAATTACTAAAAAGAGAACATATTAATTTCTAGTAGCATACTTTCCTTCCAAATGGACAGAGGGGGGTTACCTTATTATTCACAGAGGCAATCACCGTGATAGCAATACTTGTAGCCGATTAGGCATTCATATACAATTCACCCATATCGAGATATACAGTTTGAAAATATATAATTCCAGTAGAATTTCGAGCAGTCTCATAATAAGAAGTGAAACGGTATGGCATATCACCCGAAAAAAATCACGTGAAATCAAAGATAACTCCAGGAAATGTGACAATGTGAAAATGTGAAAATGTGAAAATGGCGTATAGTTCTTGCTTCCATAACTATATTGGTTTTTTTATTGTGTCAGTTAACCATATTCAGTTATGGAATTGTAGCCTTGCAAAGTTAACAGGATAAGGTCCGTTTTTTATCACTCGGCATATACGATATTGCACCTTTAATTTCCTATAATAATACCACAGAATCCTTAAAAACAAATACAAATCTTATTGGCACCGATAATTTAAAGTTTAAGGTGACTGTTTTGGATCTTTGAAGGTAATACAAGTTCACTAGTTTGGAAAAGAACGAGATCAGAGTCTTGGAGATCAAGTATCGCGTGAGACAGAAGATAACGCCAAGCTTCAAAGTAAATAAGCAAAATATAAAAGAAATTTCATGAATATAAGATATACATTGAGAAGGGACACTTAGTAAAATTTCTGGCAGATATACAATATACACATTTACAAGAGACACTAAGTAAAATTTCTGGAAAAAAATACAAGATACGAATTTATAAAGGATAGTTAGTTAAATGTCTGGTAGAAATGCAAGATATCCATTGACAAGGAAAACTAAGTAAAATGTTTGGTAAAATACAACTGAGAAGGGACATTTAGTTGAATGTCTAGTAGAAATACAAGATACCCATTGACAAAAGTTACCGAGTAAAATTTCTGGTGAAAAATAAGATACCAATAAAGAAGGGACACTTAGTAAAATATCTGATAGAAGAACAAGATACCCATTAACAAGGGACACTGAGGAATTTATTGTTTTAAATACAATTTTGAACGGACACTTAATAAAATGTCCTTTACAAATACAAGATACCCATTGACAAAGGCACATTAAGTAAAATGTTTAGTAAAATAAAGATACACCTTAAGCAGTGACGCTTAGTTAAATATCTAGTTGAAATACAAGATAAACATGCCGAAGGGACACTTAGTAAAACGTCTAGTAGAAATACAATACAAATTGATAAGGAACACCTATAATTAGAATATCTTGTAAAAATCTAAGATACCAATTGAGAAGGGACACTAAGTAAAATTTCTGGTAAAAAAAAACAAAAAACAAAAAACAATTAAGAAGGAACACGTAGTAAAATATCCGATAGAAGAACAAGATACCAATTATCAAGGGACACTAAGTAAAATTATTGATTTAAAGCAAGACACCAATTTAGATGGGACACTGAATAAAATGTCCTTTAGAAATACAAGATATCCATTGACAAGGGACACTACTTAAGATTTCTGGTAAAAAAACAAGAAACCAATTAAGGAGGGACACTTCGTAAAATATCTGCTAGAATTACAAGATACACATTGAGAAGGGACGCGTAGTAGAATTTCTGGTAAAATGACAAGATACCAATTGACAATGGGACAGTAAGTAAAATGTCGGATAAAATACAAGATACACATTTAGAAAGGATGCTTAATTTAACGTCTGGTAGAAATACAAGATATCCATTGACAAGGAAAACTAAGAAAAATGTTTGGTAAAAATACAATTCAGAAGGGACATGTAGTTGAATGTCTAGTAGAAATACAAGATACAAGGGACGCTAAGCAAAATGCCTGGTAGAAAAACGTGATACCAATTGAAAATGTATACTTGAAAAACGTCGAGTAGAAATATAATATACCAATTAAAAAGGAACACTAAGTTAAATATCTAGTAAACAGTTGAGAAGGGAAACTTTGTAAAGTGTCTAGTAGAAAACAAGATACACGTGGAGAAGGGACACTGAGTTTGGTTTGAAAAAGATTGACGTCATCCTACTTAAAATACTACATTTGTTCTATGTTATATGTTAATGATACAAAACAAAGCAAACAGTAAAAATACGATGAGTACCACATGCAGTGATTGAACTGTCAAAGAAGTTGTTCAGCTTCACATCTTCTAATAAGCTTACATTCGTCAGTATACACCAGAAGAGGAAGTCTACTAAAGAAATCCACAGTCAGACAGAAGAAAATATTGAGATCGATAAAGAACTTCCGATCGAGTACTCAAGTAATCGGAAAACGACCATTCGCTTGATCGACATATAATAGATCAGTTGACTATATTTGACGTTGTTTCGAGAACCGTTTGAGATACTTCCAGGCAGACGATTTCGACGGAGGCATGTTTCAAATTAGACTTCACAGATAAGTGTACAGATTACTTCTTAAAAGAGATCTTCTGAAATATCACTAAATTTATATACGATATAGCTAAACTACAGACAAATTAAGTTATTAAGACTTCAGCTTACAAGTCCCGAATAAACAGATTCTGGAATAAACGCAAAGGCGGCACAGTGTAATTACTGTCATTCACTTTATTTAAAAAAAAAACTGTGAAAACTACAACCAAGTATCGTACATCAATACTGTTTTGTTAACATCGTAAGCGGCATAGAGAATACCCGCATGTCAAACTGTCAACTCGTATACTGCATGTAATCGTTGCCATTTCTGATTAAAAGCTTTGCATTTGAATATCACTCAGCCTGCGCATAACCTACTTGACAATCTTCAGTCATGTTGTGTGTGTCACGTTTTCGATGTTATTGTTCTGCAGCCATGAAGTGAATTTTATAAATCGTTAATTTGTATTATCAATATCTGAGTTACACATTTACTGTTTATAATCGAGCGTTTTTTAATGACTTACTGTTTTATCAATTTTCTGTTTTCTATGAAGAACTTGAATTCAAATATTTAGACTTATTAAGGATACGTTACAGGTGATGTATTTCCGATAATCCAGTAAACTGACAAATTTACTAACCACGCTAAAACTCCAGAAAGGTGAACCAAACCCTGCAAGAGAAATAAATATCATTTTGATATATATGTAGGCAAAATTAAAGGAATTGCACTGATGCAACTATATACTCGGATAAAGCATCAACTAGTTCCGTTTTAATATTACATTCTCATAATTCGTAGAAGCAATTCTTATTCGGTTAAACCTCAAACCAAACTCTCGCTTCGTGACCACTTTCGTTATGTGTAGCAGGTATTGTATTTATTGTATTCATCTACATACTGCACTACACATATAAAGAATAGTGTCTCTGTTGGCCAGAAACTGTCCGTATAGCTATCTAATTGTATTCATCTACATACCGCACTACACATATAAAGAATAGTGTCTCTGTTGGCCAGAAACTGTCCGTATAGCTATCTAATTGTATTCATCTACATACCGCACTACACATATAAAGAATAGTGTCTCTGTTGGCCAGAAACTGTCCGTATAGCTATCTAATTTAATAATTCGCTACCCACAATATATTATAAACAACTGTAACTGAAGGATGAATAGTTTACGATAATGTCACCGGTTTATGTTGCAAGTGTTGCGAGTACCAGACCCTAGTTGTTTTACGAATAGACCCCTTGGTTCTTTTACATGCCCGGAATAGAGCACTGATACACTCGAGACAACCTCTGGGTTTCTATCCAGTTCATCTCTAGATTGATTGGAAACACTGAAAGCGTTTCTGAAATTGCCAGTGCCCCGGCCGGGATTCGAACCGGGGAGCTCCGGATTGGTAGTCCAGAACGTTTATCACCTAACCATCGCGCCACCCCTGAATAATGAAGACTTCTACTTTTGTTTATTTCTTTTATTTATTTAGAAAATGTTCTCTTTAACAAGCAGAGTATCTACACCAACTGTATAAAATTTGCAAAATGTACGTATAAGAAAACAAGAATAATGAATATATTTATTTTTACGTACATTTAGCAAATGTACAATATTGTAAATAATCTGCATGTTTATGACATTTTAACTGAAGTATTATATCATAAATCATTTATGGTAAACTTGAACAAATATGAACAAACGTTCCTTAGAACCAAGGCAAGAGTAGAGCAGCAGAGTACTTCAATAGATTTATATATTCTTTCGCAGGAATGTTTATATCTCCGAAACTAGTCATACTTGCTTTAAAGTATCACTTAAGAAAGAAAAACTGGAGAAAACTTCATTGATATCGAATATTTGGTTTACACGGGGATATATCATTTAAGAATTCTGCTCTTTAACAAGCAGATTATTTACACCTTTTGTACAATTTTTGCTAAATGCATGTCTGTTAGTATGCACCCGACTGTCAAATGGCGCGAATTTGATCACTCGATCATAATACACACTTGCTCCATAGATTAAGCCCATATTACAAATACAAAGTTTATTTCCAGCCAACAAAAATAAACATTAGCTATGTGTAGTAGCCGACGTTTTTCCCGCCAAGTTTCTTCCGAAAAAGTCCGAGCACAGAATTCGGGTTGCCCCGTGCAGGTGACTATGGAGAAGACCAGCATAACAGGTCCCGAAGTAAGAAAGTATTGGTCGGGAATAAAGTATAGTTGAGCATCGGCTATATAAGTGGAAAGTTCCTCTGTTCAGGGGGGACACTGTGATTATTCGTGGGAATCACCTCCACAAGATCGATATCGAACCACGTCATTTCATTTCATACAATTAGTACAATGTATTTGGTATAGATTTAGATAAATTATATTTCTACAGACAGTTAGGAATAACATCTCATGGCCAGGTATAATAGCCTTTTGATTTCTCAAATTAAAAATATTTCAAGTTATCAATTATATTGCCTCTTTTATTCGTACCTTCATGTAAAAGGGTAACTTAGTAAACGATCTCGGGGCACAGCCTAGACGGGATTCGAACTGCCGACAGTCTCATACAACATATTCTAATATGCCTATGGTATATTTCTATAGTCAATTCGAGTGCATTAATATGATTAAAGCACTCGGAAAAGAAGGCGGAGTTTCGGACATGGAAGTAGCTCCTTCCAACTTTTCTAATTTACTCCCGCGCAGAAGATAAAATATAGAAATAATATCTGTTTAGATATATCAGTCGCATGAAATAGTTGTGTTTAAGAACCTAAATATTATTTTTGATTGCGTCAAGTAAGCCTTGGAATACCTTTACCTTGTTTTCCTTTAAAAAGGCTAAGAAAATTCAGGATTAACGTCATACAAGTTTTTGATTCCGGGAGACAAAGCAATGAATGAAAACGTTGACGTCAGTCATCACACTGATGTCATTACTCCACGTTAAAACGTTGTACAGTTCAGATTAACGTTTCGCTTTTAAATCGAGTGTCTGCTTTGTTAGGTTCTGAATCTGACGTCTTCTGCATAATGTCACAGTCGGGTATTTTTTTAATATTTAATGTATCAGATGATTAAACTAAAATAAGTCTGTATAATATAGTTATGCATGATATCTTGACTGGTTCCCGGAATAGAGGGGTAAATTCCAAAAGCCACTATTTATGCTATTTTCACATTACCGCCGAACTGAAAAAAAGTTCCGTAGTTGTTACGATAGTTTTCATAAATTCGGCTTATAAGAATCGAAATAATCTATGGCTTGGAGTGCTTTATCGAATTTAAAGCATTTCCCGTCGGTAATGTGTCTGCGTAATAATTCACTCGGGCTTCGCCCTCGTGAATTATTCCCCCAGGCACATCACCTCCAGGGAATGCTTCAATTTCGATAAAGCATTCCAAGCCATAGATTATTTCCTAAGTAAAATATCCCGTCTCACACACAGGTGCCGTTCTTGGTAAATAATATATTGTTCAATTTCTTTTTTATATTATAAATCCGCACAAACATGTATATCTTTATATAATATTATATTGTATCTCTTGTGTTTTGATAACCACATAGTTTTACCGTTAGCTGCGTTCATACGCGTATAATACATATGAATATATAATGAACAAAGCTGAAAGTAATAATACATTCTTTAAGAGAGAAAGTAAAGATGCACGAATATCGTGCAATGTTTGACCATGTGGCCTCTTGGAACAGGTGGTCAAATCTTGAAAAATCCCAGATGTTAGCTATTGCTTTAAGGGGGACGCTTAGAAACTGTTAGGCGGTTTAACGTCCTCCTAGCTAAGCATTAACAACACTTTTATTCAAAAACTTACACAAAGCTTCAACCCACCCGAAAGAGAAATAGCAGTCCGATGTGAATTCAAAAAGACGTCGTTTACGTGGAGAAAGCGTCGCATATTTCGGCTATAGCTTAAGGCGTCTAGGTCAAAGGGCATACCCACGCGTTCCCGAAAGCAAGTTAGAAGTTCACATAATATGCAAGTACATAACCGGCGTCGACATATCCAGGAAGATGGGAAATACTTATATGTCAATGCAAAATTGCACAGGACAGAGGGTCAGGTATTGATTGACTAAAGCTCTAGTTGCTGCGTCTCAGCTTCTAAGGCGTACGATCGAATGGAAAATAAAACAGAACTTAATCCCGTCTTAAGCAAAATTTATGCAGCCAATGGTAATGAAATGGCATCTAAAGGTCGATGTAAACTGACCATATAATAAAAGCACATTAACATTTTCTCAATTGTTTTTCAAATTCTCTTTGTATGGGTTTTATGGAAGAATTGATTGCCATAATGATGATCAGAAAAATATTATTCAAAACTGACAAAGGTCAAGTCAAACACCGCAAGAGATCAGTAAATTTATGTGCTAAAATCAAACTTTATGAAGCAGAAACTATTTCGGCCAACGAAATTATTTTGAAGGCTTATACAAACTGCTTGTTCCCTGGAAACATGTCTCTCGTTTAGCCGACAATGATTATCTGCATAAAGGTATTATGGTTGACAAAACGCTCATCAAGTTCAGCGCACATGAAGTGATTTCACTACTCAACGTTAGTAATAACGACGTTCGGATAGCATTGGACTCGAAGTCTTTAGTTGCTCTTCGACTCAAAATAGCACTTGAAAACAAGGAACTCTGAGACTACCAGAACACTTTTCACGTCTAGTAGAAACAGCTTCCTTAAACCTTACATCAAACCAAACACAACAACTTACCTCACTTATAGCTGAATATAATGACCTGTTTCGTCGGGCCCTTAAGGGTGTTTCTCTTGGTGCTCTGCCTTCTGCAAAGGCATTGAGTACATACGTTTTTTGGTTCTCAAGGTTTGCTTTTTATATATTTATACACGAGCATTTTTGTGTTTTACATACCATGCCTTTTGTTTCCATTGCGTGTGTTAGAGATTCACCTAGCAGGGATTACTTTTATTTACACTGTCCTGTGACTTTGGAACATGGTGGGGGTAAGAGTGAGGTTGGGTGCGCACCATAAACCGGTTTAAGCTCCCCAGTGGTGTTTTTGCCACTGACCGTTCCAAGGCGGTGCCCCACTGTGTTCCGTTAATTGTTCGTTTTGTCCTCGTGTGTTTGCTTTGTGTGCTTGTGTGTGTTGGTAGTGTATGTTTGTGTGTGTACATGATTGTGTGTGTGTGTGTGTGTGTGTGTGTGTGTGTGTGTGTGTGTGTGTGTGTGTGTTGGTGGTGGTGTGCACTTCTGGGTGCTGTGGGGCTCGTTTTGGGGAGGCTGCGTTTTTGGTACGTGGCATTCCCTGTTTGATATTATTTTTGTTTTTTACATTGGTCCCGGCGGAAATGATATAGACACGGGGGATTCGAAACCGTTTACTCTTCTGTTGTAAATGTAAAGTCATTTGCCGCGCCGCGCAAATCTATCATGTTACACTAATGACGCCAACATTATATTGTTGTTATTGTTATTGTTGTGTATGTACGTCAGAATTATTACGGAAGTAATAGAACGAACTTGTACACAACGCTTAATATTTGTAACTCACGTTTGTGAAATTGGTGCTTTACTAAAGAAGAATGAATCTTCACAAATAACAAACACAGAGAGAGGGTCACCGACGTTTCGTTGATAAATACCTGGAATAATTGCGAAGCAGAAACACTTATGTTTAAACTGTTTAAGCAAACATCCAGTCGCTAAGTGCAGTTCGAGTAAAAGATGTCAAACTTGTAAGCGGAAGCACCATGCGACAATTTGCAGCAGCCGACAAGGAGGTATGCAGACGACAAGTTCGAGCGTTAGCGAGACCGCGTCACCGAAAGCAGCCGTTCTACATTCGTACACGAGTCTACCAGACAAGAAAGAGTTGAACACCGCCATAGCAACCGTGTCTTCAGCTGATATTCAAACAGAAGCAAATATACCATTTGACGAAGGAGCGCAGAAGTCATTTATTACAGAACAGCTAGCGAAGGAACTTCTTGAACTAACAAGAGATGGCACAGAGACAATTTACTTATCGTTATTTGGCAGCACATGTAACAGAATACAGCAATTAGATGTAGCAATAGTATACGTTGTGACGGATAAACGCAAGCGGATACCAGTTCGAGTCCTGATAGTACCTGCGATCTCAACGCCCATCAACAATAGATTGCAGCATACAGCATCAGAGTTGATGTATCTCCGAGGTCTTAAACTCGCCCATCCAGTTACAGGAGACTGTACCTTTACTATTTCAATGCTGATCGATGCAGACTTTTATTGGGACATCATAGAAGACCATAATATAATTATATTATAGTACGTGGCAACGGACCTACAGCCATGAAGTCAAAGATCGGTTACCTGTTATCCGGACCAGTCAACGCACAAAATTCACAATATACAAATCACGTGTTCAACGTGATGTCGTCACACATGCCGAAGGAGGTATTAGCACGTTTTTGGAACATAGAAAGAATGGTAATTACACAGAGTACCGATGAAAAGGACAAGACAAACTATTTCAGAGATTATTTACAGACGTCCATAGAGTTCAAGAACGCAAGTTACTCAGCCAAGTTACCTTGAACACTCGAACATCCGCCACTCCCTAGCAACTACGAAATATCCAAGAAAAGAACAGAAAGTATGAAAAGAACACTACACAAAGAGCCACACTTACTAAACAAATACGATGACATTGCAGAACAGGAACTCAGGGGATTCATAGAGAAAGTCGACAACGATATCCCACCTACCAGACAAGTCCATTACATTCCCCACCACCCAGTTAAAAAGTCACAGGGACCACGCCTCTTCGGATAGTTTACGACTGCAGCTGTCGGAAAACACCCAACTTACCAAGCTTGAATGAATGCCTACAGTCGACCCCGCCAATGCTGAATGATCCTACCAGCATATTAAGGAGATTTGCAGCTATGGAAACGCTACAGACGATAGTGATAGAAATTGAAGCGGTTGTGAATAATAGACCGCTTACGCATGTATCATCAAACATCTACTTTACGGTCGTAAGATGACGTCATTTATGTAACGTTAGTTAAAAATGACCAGACGATACTTACCAACCAAGCAAACATTATCAATCAGTTCTGGAAATGTTGGAGGTCGGAATACCTAACCGCATTACGAGAATATCACAAAACTATTGGATCAAGCGGGGAACGTATTCGAATGGGAGATGTCATGCAAATATACGATGAGGGACCACGAATCCGATGGAAACTTGCAGTAGTCTAGGAGCTGATCACCGGAAAGTGATGGTTCAGTTCGTGCCGCGAAGATCAAAACTAAACAGGGTCTTACAACAAGACCAATAGTAAAGATTTACCCTTTAGAGACTGTGTGTGATAGTTAAAGTACTTACAACTATTTATAAGATTTTAGTATCCTGAGTTTCACTTCCATAAGCACTGTTTCCAGGCTTTGTCTTTCTACTATACCCTTTAAATACTGAATCTTGAAATCTGTCAGGGTATCGTTTCTGCTTCCTGGCATCTTTACAGAACTAGAGCTTCAAAGGGTTAATTAAAAAGATATAGACACCAAGAAAGAAGAGTTCAATATCATAACTCAAACTATTTGTTTCTAATATAATCAAAGAGTGCAGAAGTGAGTCAACACCTGAAAGTTCGATTACATTTACAAACAATAGAACAATGTGACACAAAAGAGTGGACGAAAAGTGCAATATAGTCTGTTATCAGTATTGAGAAATGTCATTGAAATATAGCTTTTAGAAATGCTACAAGAGTTCTTTTGCTCCTATAGGTTTTCGTAAGATATCCAAATATGCATATGTTTTACTAAATTGATAGAAACAAGCCATTTAACTATACTCAAATACACTATTGGATATGTAGCTGCTACTGAATCATACAAATTGTATTTTGATTAACATTATCATAACTTACAGTCGTGTGTCTGCTTCCTTGTTATGAACTTTCGGACATGCAATATGCAGCATTGTTGCTGATAAAATAGAGACCATCTGAACAAAATAATGACACGATTGAATATGTAGAAATTCTTATAGCCTTAATTTTTACGAAGCAGAACCTCAAGTTAAAAACAACAATATTTTTTATTCAAAGGAAATTCTGGAAATCTAAACAACGCTTATTATGTTTGATTAAGAATAATTCTGACAGATATATTTACGAATCTGTATTTTAAATTTATGAACACTGCATGGTGATCTTTTATCAGAATTTTCCATGTGAACAAATATTTTGTTTGTATAGTGTCAGCTGTAAATAATTCAGTTGTGATGAAGCTACACACTGCCGATGATCAGAAAACATCTAGTATCCAAAACGTATTTGAAATAGTCCGGTGATAGGCTACGTGAAGGTCATTAATGATCGGCCATAAAATCGACCTCTTAGGAGATCAGCATGCCGCATTCACCTTTGTTGAGTGTTTATCTTCTAACAGCATGTGATATCGTCATCGTTAAGAAATTCGACTAAAACTTTATTGCTTTCAGACAACACACAAAAACCGTTTTGGTTCATACATGGGAGGCGTACACAGCTTAGGTGTAATTATAATAAACATTACAAAGAGATACTGACGATACATAGATGTCTCATATTTCACAGAATATTGTTTTGATAATGTCTAAACAAATGCTGTATGTAGGGCATTAAAACACACCCCTTCACTTTGGTTTTAATATGTTGTTAACGCTCCTGTCCTTTGATATTTGATATAACCGGCTTTGACACAAATTTATTTCGCGGACTGTGATTGAGAATAAAAATAAAGCGATTTAGTATACAGTTGATTTTAGAAAATCACGCAGTTTGTGACTTTATTGAAGAAAAAGAGCTGATACAGGTGCTGAAGACTGCATGATTCATCAATTACAGTAGTCAGAACGTAACAGTTGTAACACGGGGTGCACGATACACGCACGATGTACGCACGTTACACGTACGGTAAATACACGGTACACGATTCAGAACGATACAACGATATACGAGGCGCACGCTACACGCTACACGCTAGACGGAGTATATGTTATACGATAACTTTTGACTTTTTACAGTTTACTTGATTTTTTTTTCACCAAATATGTTTGTTTTGATTCTCTTTAACAATGTGTTGTCCTGATACAGTTTAATGTGACCAAAAGAATAAGACCAATTAATTACAGGCTTCGCACCTACACAATAGCAAAAAGACTTTGGAAAGATACAAATGTCCATTGTTTACCTAGGTGCGAAATAAATTACAGTAAGTGCCAAAGTTGAATTTGAATATTGATCCTGAGGTGCGAGAAAATGGGCGGAAGTTAATTGCTGTCAACACCTATCTTTAAACACCACTACACGAAAGACAATGTCCATTTGTCTTTTTGACAGTCAACATAATTATCTTTTCAATAAATCATTCATATTTTTTATGTGATTCGAATGGCGATTATTTTTATAACGATTACATGAATTATCTTAAACAAGATGCAATCTAAATAAGGTACTGTACAATTATTTTATTAATTTTTGCTCGGACTTTAACTGATTTTGTAAAACTATGGTTGATACATCGATTCGTCATATTATGTTAATTTACCCAATAAATATTCAATATCTTACCTTCTAAAGTAGTTGATGTTCCCTTTCCTGTTATAATTCCTGATGAATTTCCTTATACCTTGTCTACTGCACTTAAAATAATGCTGTGACAACAACAGTTTAGATTTCGAAGAAAACCTATGTCCTTTCCGACGATAAAATACAATTAAATTTCGGATTTCATGTGTTATCTGTCTCCCACCTGTCCTGGAAGTCATTATTGCCCGTATTGCACTGGCGAATATAAAATAATACAATGTGAATTCAGCACTTTATTTCTTTTTACGGAGATGTACACGCTTAGTAAAACAATAAACGACTGAATAAAACATCGAATCGTATACCGTATTGGCCTATCGTGCACCGGGATTCGTGTATCGTATATCGTGTATAGTATATGGTGCACGATGCACGATGAATGATACGATATGTTATACGATTGACAAAATACACGATGAGCGCACGCACGTTATATGCACGTTACACGCATGATATACGCACATTTTGACAAATGTTACGTTCCGACTACTGTATGTGAGTTTACGATGATCCTGCAAATCACATGTATATCTTCATATTAGGTATTTCCAAAGGTAACAATAAAATTAAATGTACTGTAGCCCTTTTAGATAGACATGCAGACGAGGATATTGACAGCTACCCTAAATGTGTACGGTTCCCTCCGAATGACATAGAAAATGAAAATATATGTTTCATTAGAGTCATCCACCTTCAATCCCAGAAACAGCTTCGAGAATAGTCAAACATGTCACTTATTCTGGCTGACTGGCGCAAATGAGAGGGCCCCTTCCTGTCTTCCGCTTGTTAAGCTTTTTCTTTTGTAACTTCATCTTTGGTTTCACGCATCATGTTTGCCAGATTTCAAACATGTTTCATCAGATATATAGGCATACCCTAGAGATGACACTTGCCTGCTGATCTCTTTTCAAATCTATCTTTTCCTGCTTTTCGTTACTTGATTTGTAACTTACCATTTAAAATTTCAAAATTTCGTTTTAAGAAGTTCTTCAAGCTTTAGAGTTTCTTACTCGTTTGTTATATTGTTTTTTACATTTTTCTTGGAAGACACTGGAGTTTCGTGTTCAGGCTTCGTGTTGCAGACACGTACAGGAAGTGGGACTCTGGGATTGTTAGCTAGAGTTAACAGACTGTTAAAATTTAACATGAGCATGTGTTAGCGTGCATGTTAAATTGTTTTGAGCAACACAATTTTAACAGTAACAATTGTTAAAGAACGGTTTGTTAGTCACTTTAACAGACCGTTAACATAGCGGAGCGTTAAATTCAACGGCCTTTTGAACAACTGGACCATGTACTACAACTGGATTAATTCTAACGAGTTAATTATGGATTCAATCTCAAGAAATACACCTTTTATTGCCCATAACATAAACCGTAAACAAATATAACTCACCACGGTTTCGATCGACCATTCACGCCATGACGTTTGTAAAGTGTCAAGTGGTACAGTTAAAGGAATAAGAAACATCATCATGACTGCTGACAGTGGTGCTTGGTATAATAGTAACTGCATTGAATTCAGTTTCAACTCTTGTTGTTTTTCTCCTACCCACTGCAAATAAACTATATCATTGTTAGCTAAATAATTCTACAGTGGTACGAATACTTTTTTCATATGAAAACTTATGTAAAAATATGTTAAACTATTTTGATATTCCATACGTCTGCAGAGACTGGATGTTTAATAAGCTGACGATCGGCAGGAATGTGGAAGATCCCGTAGGTGGCAAACATTCATGTTGTCCTTGTTTAAGCTTGAAAAACGGGTTCCTGTAATAATAATTGCTTTTCTCATACCTAGTGGTAAATGAAATTTAATTCATGATTTAGAGCAGTTTGAAAAGTGTTGTCTATGTTTTTGACCAGACCTATTGTAATGTATTACTGATAGTAACTGAACCCTGGTAACTGAGTTAAATTTTTTCTCATATCAAATGATAAAAATCTCTTGAGGGGGCCCACATACTTTTCGGTCTTTAATTTAGATTGTAATATTTTCTTACTGTAAAGGCTGACATTTAATACATTTTTGTTTCGTGACTTTTCTCCAAATGTATATCGTGCAATGCTTGTAATCTAAATGACTTTATTGCATAACTCTAGAAAATTACAATTACAGTAAAAATGATAACGCAAGTGATTTTTATTATCAATTTGTCTTTCACTATCCGTTTGTCTTAACTCTTTCATAAAAACTGACAGTTATGTGAAACTTCGATTTCTGATGCATTCTTTATGAATATAAACATTTCTGTACAAGTGGTACACTTATTTGGTTGACACATCGGATGAATAAATATTTCAGTATTCTATTACGCTGTAACAATGTGGAATAAACAGTTGGCCATAGAATTAATGTATGTTTATCGGAAAAAAATGTACTTGATTGCACTTTTCACACAATACCCGTTGTTCAGCAGGTTATGCTGCCACTGAAGTTTGTCAGTGACAGTTTAGTTTAAATATTCCCTGGAAGCGGATACCGACAATAAGCCCGATTATTGCATGTTACCAACTAATACTTTATAAGTGCATGCGAGCGATTATATTCACAAGCGATTTGAACACACTAGGGCAGACTTACGACACTGGCGTTGATGAAAACATTTATCTAAGCATACTTAATATTTTAGTGTTTAAAGGAAAAAGTTCCTAAGTCTACAAATTACAACATGTACACCCGTACATGTATAAATTATTCAGTAAGTTATTGCATAATAGTGCATTTCCAGATATTTGATAAATAAATTCACATGAATATTGTAGAGGCAAAGATCTCCTGGATACTCTCAGTACATATTTTATTTATACTTTTACAAAACATGTAACCATAAAACAGAGCGGCTACGTCACGAACTGGATAGACATTTGGCTGGTTATTCAATCGAAGTTGACAGATTCTTGGCCATATAAAGGAAAGCAATATATGTCCTCATCTTTAATTTATTTTCAAAACACCTTGGTTTTTTCAGTTACCCTATAATATAATTATGATTTTTTTATTCTAGATGTCAAAACAAGTTCATACACTTAATACATTCTATACCAACTATATATGGAATCAATCTCGACGAAAATTAGGCAGAACATGAAATAAATGTTTTGCCTTGTGACATTACCGCTATTGCTCTGCTTGAGATCGAACACTAGACCAATGAAACGCGAAAGCCACTGAACGTCAGCAGTTCAAGTTGCAAAGTTCAGCATTAAAAATTTCGAAATGATTTACCATAATGTAATTTTTTCGCCATGACGGATAAATCATGAACCTGTAAGGCGACTTTTAAGACATTTCATCTGCAGTTATTAGAAAAGTTGCAAGTAAAGGACGTCTATTAAAAAAAGAATATATATATATATATCAGGTATACATATTTCATAGTGTAAATATTTGTTCACAGAATGTTTTTTAGGTCTGCCTTTTCTCTTTTCCCCCTTTTCCATTGCCCTCTCTGCAACCTCCGCCCGCCCTAGTGATCGGCTATCTTATCTCGCGTACTCTTCGCCGAACATTGCTGTATATTCCTTTTCTACTGTTATTTTCACTTTTCACCTGCATTTTAATTGTTACTTTATCGTTTTTCCCTTTTGTGCTCATTTTGTCATGGGATATATTTTTCCATGGTACTCTATGGTTCTCTTTGCACAGAATTACTTGATAAAACTTACCCAAATCTTTTCTAAAACTAATGAGGTTTCTGTAAAATAGAAACGATTGGATGCTAGCGTGTAATTTTGTCTGCTTGATACAACATTGTAGTACTTGACACGAGATTTTACTCTCGATAAACTGGTTTTTCAGATATCTGTTATCATACATGTATCATGTATTATTTAATCTGAAACAAATTAGTAAATAGGTGGAAATAGTTTTTTATACAAATTTTGAAACTTGTTAAATATTGATTATATCTCTTTTCACGAATTCGTTATTTTACGATTCGATATCTAGGACAATTTAACAAAATAGATAATTCGGCATGGTACTCTTTTAAAAATAGTTGTTCTTGATTATATACTGACTCATGAGCTAATACATTTTTGTTGACATTTTTGTGGCCACTGAATTATGATTTGAAGTAGAATATGCCACTATTAGGTATACAAAAGCCACCTTTTTGTCAAGATGAATTATAGTTTTTATGACTTATACGTGATTTTATGAGAAATATTAAAGAAAGCAAAAAGAAAACTAGATAGCAAACTTTTCGTATTTTATAGTGGTTGTTGTTGTTGTGTAAGTAAATGCTTCTAGGTTTACTCATGAGCCAATATAACATGTTAACAGCAGAGAAACAAGATAATTTTCAAGTTTCCTTTCTGTCTTATAGAAACATTATTTTTGAAAACCACCTTGTGTCTTTGTTGTTGTAGTTTCGGTTCATGCTACTTTTGATTCATAAATTTCACATAAAAACTAGTCAAATAGATAAGAAAATATAGCAAGCCAGGAACTTTTTTTATGTTTTCTCTTTTGCTAATGTTTGTTTATGTTTTTGTTTTCGGTGCGTGCTACTATTGACTCATTTCTGTATGCTTCACCAACAAGCCATAGGTTTTCAGAAAGATAAGTAACCAGCAGCATCTTTTCTTCTTTGTCTTGTATTACAAAAAATTGTAGCATACATACATTTATTCAACAACAAAAAAAGATACGTGATAAAGTCTTCTACTATTAGACAATCATTAAACATTTACTAAAACAGATGTCAAAACATAGTGCCTTTTTAAAACATTTTGAATAACAAATACATATTACAGAACGAAAAAGTTGACCGCTACCGTGAAATACGACATAATGCATTGACCTGTATGCCAGAACGTAATACTTTATGTAACAGTGTTGCCCAAATGACCAAATAATATAAACAATGTATTTTTCAAAGTTTTTTAACAGAACGTTTCCATATGAATTTACTAATTCATTGTTACAATATAGAGAGCAATATGATTCTTGCAAACTCTTTTAATGTAAGAGGATTAGGAAAAAACGACAAAAGGCTGAAAATCTTTAAATATTTAATTGAAAAAAAAATGACATTTGTTTACTACAAGAAGCTCACTGCTCAGAAAATAATAAAGAAAAATGGAAATCGGAATGGGATGGGGAGGCTTTTTTTAGCGGTAAAAATAGTAACAAAGAAGGAGTTGCGATATTACGTAGCCGTACGTTTTCCGGAAAAATTATTGGATTTAAAGAAATAATAAATGGACGACTTATATCCATAGACTTAGAATTAAACGAAAGACAATTTACTATTTTTAATATGTATTGACCAAATAATGATAGTTGTGAAATATTTAAAATATCAAACGACGAAATAGTCAAGAATACAGATAAAAATATTATAATTGGAGGGGACTATAATACAGTAATAGATATAAATAAAGATAAAAAGCATGGAAGAACAGACACCCACAACAAATGTAGAACATTTTAAAGGAAATTTTAGACACTCATTCACTAGTAGATATACTGGATTCCTACCAGTTCTCGGGCGGAAAATGAACATTTTTGTATTTAGTGTAGCAACAAATACTAGTAAACCCATACAAATTTTCACAGGATAAGCTTAGGTTCTCTGATGACATTAAAACTTGTCAGTTTATCGACTGCGTCCACAGCTTGTTTAAAAATGAGGCCAGAAAAGGGGTACAATTTCTCTCTTTAAAGCCACATCGGGCAACCAATTATCGGGCACTCAACTTTGTGCAAAGCACTATTCCCAAAAAAGATGTTTAGTGCTTGTTTTACTATTTTAAATACATGTACGAAAAAAAAAAACAATAATTATAAGTATATTCCATTCAAGATACAAATCATTTAACTTGCATTATTTACATTTATAGTTTACATGTTCACAAGGATAAAATATGAACAGTAATGATTTTTCTTGCTCATGCTGAGCTTTAAAAAAAGAAAAAAAGGTGGAAGGTACAAAAAAGTTAAGCATAGTGTGAGACTTGAACCCTGTTCGCGTGGATGGCAAACTATGATCGTAACCACTCGACCATTTCTGCTAACTCTTTGAACGAATGCATATAAAACTAGTTTGATTTGATTTGATGAGAATTTTATCAAGGTCCGTCCAAAAGAGCACTTATGTTAGCTTGATATTTGGATGAGACCCCGGCATGTCTCCCGTCATGCCTAAAAAATAAAATTTTGAAGCCAGAAAATAGGAGAAATTTACCTGACTGCAATTTCCAGCCAGTATAGCCAAAGGTTGTATTTGATTGGTTACCAAATAGTAGGCCAATCACGGCGACCAATGAGATCTAAGTGTGATTGACCTAGTTTGTATGTCTGGATCATGGTAGCCTAACAGTTTTTAGAAAATTTTGATACTAGATGTTATATGTGTTTGTTTTGTAAAGTAAAAATCCCCTTTAATAAAGTGTTGTCCTATTTTTATTTTGCTTAGCTTTTTGTGATGATAAAAATTTAATTGTCCTGAATGATAGAATAAAATGTTGTCCGAAAAGATGGTTTTACTTATTCGAACAAGTTAAAAGTATGCATGAAAGTTTGACTTATGTTTCTACTCTGAAATTTTGAAAATATAAAAACCCCTTAAAACCCAAATAAGCCAGCAACCGCACAGGCTACTTGTTAACTTTTACTTCTTTAATTATAATGGTGTACAATAGAAAATTATAAAGAGACTTGTACTAGTTGGTTGTTTACTACCGGAGCTAGAAGCAAAAATCGGGCCAGGAGAGACAAAAATGATTAACCAATCAGCAGGGTGCTAATGGCCGCCAGTTCGGTCTACTACTGTTGAAAAAGCACAGTCTTAATGTATTATTTGAATCATTTGTATCATAAATTAGATAAAATGCCAAAATTTGTCTTTAAATATATGAATGTTGCTGTAGATCATGAGTTCGTAAAATAGAATTTTATTAAAATTTTTGTGGATTTTGGTGAGAAATTCTTTTTAATTGTTTCAGAAGGAATTTTAATTTTTAATCTGTTAATCTGTTTTATTTTTTACTTATAAATAATAAAAGAAGTAAGTGTAGATCATGATTTGCATGATCGGCGATTCGGTCCTCGGACAGATGCTGGTGAACTACTATTCCTGATCCTGGTTGACTAACCAGTACTTTTCACATCTTCTTTTGTTGTGAGTGATTGGGTTTTTCGTGCCTGAGTAAGATTGTTCTTAATGTAGTTTTGATCTTATATTACACATCTTTATTGGTTCGAAAATATAATTGCGAAAGTTAGATATGCTTTTCAAGATTAACATTGCTGTTCGTACTACTTGACCTGACCTACTTGTTGGTTTTGGGTGACCTACTGCGACTTTTAGTGCGCCGAACCGGATGGAGTTATAACAGGTGCGCGTTTGGCTTTTTTGGATCCGGCTATTTTTTGACAGTAGATTACTGCTTCCATTTAGGAAATAAGTAGTGTTTTATGCATTTTCTGCAATGTCTGGGGTATCTAGTTATAGGATCAATCACTGTTTTTGGTTAGTTATGACTTTTTATATGGGCATTAAGTATGCTTTTCTTGTTTAAGCAGTCTTAATTGTGATTATTTCTATTTTCTACGTTTTTCCAGTCATTGTCCTGGTGATTATTTTGGGCATTTATTAGTTGTATGTTTGTTTTTGTAATCACCAGGGGTTTGTATATGCGTGGGTTATAATGGTATGTCGCCACAGACACTATTTTTTCCTATGTAGGTATCAAATTTCTTACTCAGACACTAGAACCGCTGAAAAGTAAAAATTTGTTAATTTCACATATTTCTATAAAATGACTAATAACTATCTAATCTACTGAGCTTCCGTCACATGTCAAGATGTCGGCTTTATACCGGGTTTGTCACGTGGTAGGTATTTGTAGTAATTATTCTATACATGTGTTTTTTATATATTTAGATAGAGAAAAAAGGATTTTTTGTCGATTTTGTTTAAATAAAGCTTTTTTCTTACGGTTTTTTGTGTTATATCTTTGGTCCTTGTTATTCTAAATATAATTTGGTCGAAATATAAACTGTCAATGTTTTTGTATCCTTTATAAATTGTCTTTTTATGCTAGTAAATTTTGGAAAATCGCGGAATAAATTATCTGTAATAAAATTGTCTAATGTTTTTCAATCTTTTTCTATTTTCATTTCAAATCTGTACTAAATCGTGCTTTTATAGTTATGGCTAGGGTGTTGGGTAGCCCTTTATATAGTTCTAAAGTTTTTTGTTATAAAATTTTCATGTTTTCCGGAGGTATATGAATTCAGTGTTTTAGATATGTGTTTTTGTCTCAAAGATTCACCTGAGGTGGGGGTTTGATGTCCTTGACCTTTCTGTACCGGAAGCTCATTCTTGTTAACATATATACATGTATAATAAAGTATACTAAACTACTTAAAGGTAAATTACAGGACACCCCTGGTTTACAGAGAGTGTGTTAGGGGTTTCTTAGTGTGGAAATATTTGTTTTATGTCACTAAAATGCGATACTGGCTTGCCTATTCTAATCTAATCTACGAAATAACATATCTACAATCTATAATAGACTTGCCATATCTACCCCTATGTACTTTTTATCAAATATAGAGTTGTGTGAGTTGTGTGCTGTGTTCTGTATATAGGGTCATAGAGCTCAGGGCTAGCACCATGCATTCCGCGCACCATGCTCCTGCAGAGTCCAAGTACCGTTTTCCCCCCATTGCGAGTTACGGCGCATTATTTCGTTAAGGTGGGAGTCCCAAATAAAGGGTAAGATACGGTTTTTAGTCGATCTACACTTGCGCAGTCCGTGTACTACATCATACTTCCCCTTGGTCTTTTGGTACGACCGTGTGGGTGTGTGGGTTCGAGTGATTGCCGGGCGGCATTAACACTCCGTAAAAGTCACCTATGACGTTTGTGTTTTCAGTAGTGTGTATGTTTGTTCTGGTGTTTTGCCGAGCAGTCCATTATGTAATCGGTCCTAATCTATATTTTTTCATTGTATCCTATATTTTTGATAAATTCGAATACGGCCAGGCGAATATCTTGTGCTATTTCTTTTGGTGGATCTAACAGAGTTTTTTTCCGTAATAGTTATTAGTTCTAATTTCAAAAGTTTTGTTTCAAATATTTTCCTTTCTTCCGAATATAATGGGCAGTGAAACATTAGATGGCCAAAATTTTCTATTTCGTTACAGTGTTGGCAGTTTTTGTCTTCTATGTATCGGTCCCCTTTAAGATAGCTACTTTTTAGTTTTAAGTCTAGTATACATTGTGTCTATTTTTCTATCATGATGGTACGTTTGTAATTTGCTAGGCGGTTTAATATTAATTTCTATGTTATGTGTTGAGCAGTAAGTTTCCCATTGCTGTAGATATTTTTGTTTTTACTTTTATCTTTTTATGATGCTGTAGACTTCCGGTACGCTGAGCTTAATATGAATTTCTGTACCGGAAGTGCTGCCGTATTTTGCTTTGTCGTCTGCTAATTCATTTCCGTTTATGCCCACATGACTCGGTACCCACATTGAATGAATTTCGTCCCCTCTATGTTTTATATCTGTGATTGTTTTTAGTATATTAAAGATCATTTCTTGTCTGTGAGATTGTCCTGATTTAATGCCATTAAGGAACTAAGACTATCACTAATAATGACTGATTTTTGTAATATGATTTTCTTTACAGTAAGTTATCGCATAATCTATTGCTGCTAATTCGCATGTAAATATTGAAACTTGATGTTGTAGCTTTAAACTCTTGTTGTGTAAGATTGTTCCGTCTTCTCCTATAACTACTATGCCCGCCCCTGCTATTTGTTTTGACGGGTCCTTACTTCCATCTGTATAAATTTGGGTAAAGTCTCTAAAGTGCCGAATAATGTTTAGATTTGCAATACTTTTTGTTTCTTTCAGCGTTTTCAGATTTGTTAATTTTTCCTACTAGATCTAAATTGATCTCAGGCATTTCAATATTGATTAGTTGTTCATAGCACGGTTCTTGAATTTGGGTATCGCCTAGGCCGTATTCTGTAATTAGAGTTCTGATGTGTTGTGTGTAAGGTTTCTTTAAATTTT
The DNA here is from genome assembly GCA_022818135.1 of Saxidomus purpurata. Classification (NCBI taxonomy): domain Eukaryota; kingdom Metazoa; phylum Mollusca; class Bivalvia; order Venerida; family Veneridae; genus Saxidomus; species Saxidomus purpurata. Next base: position 52,068,994 of record JAFMSR010000010.1, read on the forward strand.
TGTTACTTTTTGATTTTTGTAAAAATATGCCGGGTGGTCGCATATATCGTCATTGATAGGTAAGTTTGGGCCCAGTCTGGAGCTTCTGGCCCAATATTTTAGTGCTTGAAGTTCTCTCTGTAAAGGTAGTGGGATCATAGCTGTTTCGGTATGTAATGGGAGAGTAGAGGTATGCCTCGGACATCCTATTATGGTTTTTAGTGCCCTATTTTGTATTCTTTTGAACCTTTTTTAGTTGTGATTCTTTTGCGGAGGCGTATACTATGCTGCCATAATTGATTTTGCTAAGGATGAGGGGCCTTGTAAATGTTTAGAAGGCATTTTTTGTCTGTACCCCAAGATTTTCCCCTTTTACTGCTCTTATGATATTTAGATCTTTAAGACATCTTTTTTGTCATATGTTCTATATGCATTTTCCATGATAGAGTTTTTGTCAAAATACATTCCCAAAAATTTTGCGTGTTCATTATATGTGAGGTTCGTACCACATAACGTTAATTTCGGAAAGTTGTTGGCTCTTTCCGGAGGTTTTACGGACGGTCTATGTATTAATAACACTTGAGTTTTTGCTGGGTTAATTATGAAGCCCCAGGATTTGCTCCATTTTTCTATTGTATTCAAAACAGTTTGTGCTTTTTTTACTGCCTGTACCGGACTTAATGATGTTAGCCATGTGGCGGAGTCGTCTACAAATTGAGATATTTTAGCATTTATAGTAGGTTTTTCTCTGTTTAATTCGTTGATTTGTGTTTCAAAGGTATTCATCATCATATAAAACTACTTATCTCATATTGATTTTATATTACGCCTCATCCGTTACACGGCCTTTTTATGTTTAAATCGTATTTCTTGAAAATACTTACTTTTACACATTTTATTCAAATAATTATATATCTGACATTGTTTCGTTCACATTGTCTGCAATATCGATATTCAGTGTACCTTTACAAACTGACCCCTTGCTTTTATCTCAGCGCATGCGCGATAAAATCGGAAAACCCCAAACTGCTGACAGCTTAGATTATAAATAGTAACACAATAGAGAAGTGATTTAAGCGGGATGTTTTAAAAATATGAGAAGTTTGAGTTACTTATTTAGGTACTTAAACCGAAAGAACAATCGTCCAAGTGACATGGTTCCGTAATCTAGGACCTTGAGTATGGTATAAAGCCTGTACGGTACGAAACATAAAATCGCCCGAAGATCTGGTAGCGCCCGACAACTGGTAGGAATCCAGTATGGAGATTACTAAATCCAAATAAATTTCAATATACATGGCATTCGAACTCAAAACCTGTTATTTTCAGTAGACTAGATTACTTTCTCATATCAGATACAATAGTAAATATAGTAAAATACTGTAAAATAGTACCGGGTTATAAAACTGACCACTCAATAGTTGAACTATCAATTGATTTTATAAAGGATGATCGAGGCCCTGGGTACTTCAAGTTAAACAATAGCTTATTACTGGATGAAGAATATCAGAACAAAATAAAACAAAGTATCATCGAAATAACAGACGTGAATAAAAATACAACTCCTAACGTACTATGGGAAATAATAAAAGGTAACATAAGAAATGAAACTATTAAATATGCAACATACAAAAGGAATACGGAGAGAACAAAAGAAAAAAAGTTAAATGAAGAAATAAAACAAATAGAAAATGAACTTATCGAAAAGCAGTGATACTCAAAAGAATTAAAAAGAAAATTGGACGATAAAAAACAGGAAATAGATAATATTATTGACATAAAAGTAAATGGCCTAATAATAAGATCAAAAGCGATAAGTATTGAGGGAAATGAAAAAAATAGCAAGTATTTTGCGAACCTAGAAAAACGAAATGCGGAAAAGAAAACTATATACAAATTGATCATCAAAGACAAAGAAATTACAAAACAATGAGACATAATAAAAGAAGAAGTAATATATTATAGTAAATTATATTCAGAAAAGAACAAAACAGGTTCACATGTGTCGGAATACAATTTCTTTGCAGATAATAATAATAAATTGAATGAAGAAGATAAAACAAAATGCGAAGGTCAACTAACTGAAAATGAATGCTTTCAAGCATTAAACGAAATGCAAAATCAAAAAAGTCCGGGGTCAGACGGAATATCCGTAGAATTTATAAATTATTTTGGGAAGATATAAAAATATTTTATTTAGAATCAATAAACTACTCATACACAATTGGAAAGTTAAATGATCTAAAAAAACAAGGAATTCTGTCTTTACAGCCAAAACCAAATAAAAATACATCATTATTGATTAACTGGCGACCAATAAGTTTATTAAACGTAGATTATAAAATAGCAACAAAGGCGATAGCAAATAGGTTGAAAAGAGTTTTAAATACATTAATAAGTCAGTCGCAAACAGGATTTGTAAAAGGAAGGTATATAGGAGAAAATGTACGCACAATATTTGAAACTATCGAATTTTTAAATGAACACGAACAACCAGGTTTACTTTTCTTCGCTGAAGCCTTCGACAGCTTAGACCATGAATTCATGATTAATTGCTTAAAACATTTTAACTTTGGCAACTCATTTATACGATGGGTAAATACTTTTTATAAAGATATATCAAGTATTATATTGCATAATGGTCATTTTTCTGAACCTGTTCAGATACAGCGAGGTTTCAGACAAGGATGCCCTCTATCGCCCTCCTTATTCATTCTCTGTATAGAATTGTTAACAAATTTCATTGCTAAAGTCAAAATTATAAAAAGCATAAATATTCACGAAAAAGAAATCAAACAATCCTTATTTGCAGATGATGCAACTTTTTTCAATAATGGTGCTAACGAATCATTTGAAAAATTAGTATCAGTAATAACACACTTTGAATATGCCTCTGGTCTCAAACTAAAAAGTGATAAATCCGTTATTATGCGAATTGGATCACTAAGAAAAACAAATTTAACATATTGTCAGAATAAGAATTTTACATGGACGTCAGAAAATGCAAAAACATTAGGTATGATTTTTTCAAATAATCCACAACAAAATATCACATTAAACTTAGATCCAAAACTTGTAAGTTTTAAGAACTGTTTGAAACAATGGCAACACAGACAACTCACTCCACTTGGCAAAGTTACAGTTATTAAATCATTTGCACTTCCAAAACTAATATATCCCTTATCGCTACTACAAAATCCACACGAGGACATTTTGAAAGACATAAGTAAAACTATGTATAATTGTCGCAGATTTGTTTTTATATTGTTATGAAAGAGACTTTATGTTGAGTCTTTCTCCAGACACGCAGGCAGACATTATCACTGCTTTTAATAATACATCACGCTATCTGGATGATATTCTTAATATGGATAACCCGTTTTTTGGTCAATTGGTGGACACTATTTATCCCCGGGAACTCCAGTTAATTAAAACTAACAATTTGGATACTGGTGCTTCATTTTTAGATTTACATCTCTCTATTTATAACAATATTATACATACCAAAATTTATGACCAGAGGGATGATTTTAATTTTAGTATTGTAAATTTCCCCATTTGGATGGGGATGTACCTCATGCTACATCTTATGGGGTATACTTTCTCAGTTAATTCGGTTTGCCAGAGCGTGTAGTTATGTTGAGGATTTCAATGAACGTAATCAATATATTACAAATAAACTTCTTCAACGGGCTACCGTTATTACAAATTGCGTAAATATTTTGCTAAATTTTACTATCGTATTCTGATTTGGTTTTGAAATTCATAGTAATCTAAAGACTCTTCTGCGAGAAGGTATTTCAAAACCCGATTTTTATGGGGATATGGTTTACAAACTTCGTAAGATTTTTGGGTCATGGCAATTTTCCAACTGTATTTGCTAAAATTATAAAACGTTTTGTTAAAAGAGGTTACGACCCAACTGTTTTGAGACACACCGCATGTTTGGTGTTCAACCCGTTTACAGTTGGACGCTATGCTTCCCTCTTTGATTGTGTCTGACGGAAGAGGGGAGGCTCTGTGATGGGCAGTTTTTAAATCCCACTGGGACGAAACTGTTTTGATTTCTGTCCTCTGGCCTGTTTCGTCGGGCCCTTAAGGGTGTTTCTCTTGGTGCTCTGCCTTCTGCAAAGGCATTGAGTACATACGTTTTTTGGTTCTCAAGGTTTGCTTTTTATATATTTATACACGAGCATTTTTGTGTTTTTACATACCATGCCTTTTTGTTTCCATTGCGTGTGTTAGAGATTCACCTGGCAGGGATTACTTTTATTTACACTGTCCTGTGACTTTGGAACATGGTGGGGGTAAGAGTGAGGTTGGGTGCGCACCATAAACCGGTTTAAGCTCCCCAGTGGTGTTTTTGCCACTGACCGTTCCAAGGCGGTGCCCCACTGTGTTCCTTTTTAATTGTTCGTTTTGTCCTCGTGTGTTTGCTTTGTATGCTAGTGTGTGTTGGTAGTGTATATGTGTGTGTGTACATGATTGTGTGTGTGTGTCGTGTGCGTGTGTGTGTGTGTGTGTGTGTTGGTGGTGTGCACTTCTGGGTGCTGTGGGGTTCGTTTTGGGGAGGCTGCGTTTTTGGTACGTGGCATTCCCTGTTTGATATTATTTTTGTTTTTGTGTTCATATGGGACGGTAAACCAGATAAAATCAAACGAGAATTGCTGACTTTAGAATATGAATTAGGAGGTTTAAAAATGGTAGACATAAAAAAAAATATTTGTATTCAATTAAATCGTGTTGGATAAAAAGACTTACTGACACTAATAACAAAGGAGATTGGAAAATATTTTATGAAAATATAATAAAACAATATGGAGGATACCTTATTTTTGATTGCAATATCTGTGTAAAAGACGCAGAACAATTACGTCCAAAAATAGCTTCTTTTCATACATATTAAAAGCGTGGTATACAATAAAGCCATTCGAGCACAACGTGGACGGAAAACAGATAATTTGGAATAACTCTAAAATAAAAACACAAAAAAAATGGTTTATTATGAGAACTGGTATGATAAAGGTATAACACACCTAGAACATTGATATTATTTTTGTTTTGATTACAGAATAAAAGAATTTTATACTTTTGAGATGTTTCAAATTCTATACAATATACCAAATAAAGACTTCCTAAAATACTATCAGCTTATTAGTAATGTACCAAAGAAAATCAAAGACAACTTAAGAAAAGAACATTTATCCAACTCTCCGAGAAAACAATACCTTAATGAAAAACTAAAACAATCAAAACAACCGAATAAAATGTTGTATTCAATACAAATACAAAGCATTAAAATGTTAAAATTAAAAACTGAATCAGCATGGGAAAAAAAGTCTTCAAAATCAAGATCTAGATTGGAAAATAATTTATTGTAAAATTTTCAAAACAACCATTGATACAAAAATAAGAAATTTCCAGTACAAATGTTTGATGCGCTTAGTCCCAACAAATGCTTACTCATTCAAATGTAAATTAATACATTCAAAACTGTGTGAATTTTGTAGCATGCATGAAGAAACAATTGAACATCTTTTTTGGACATGTAGACACACTCAACATTTATGGAATCGGTTAAACAACTTTTTAAATACAAAGTCTCAAAATTGTACTATCAAACAAGAAGACGCATATTTTGGTATAATCGAAAAAAGAAGAAATATGCATGCTATAAATTTTATGATAGTTACAATGAAAACTTACATTTTTCAAGCAAAACACAGAGACATGTTGCCTAGTTTTGAAAGTTTTAAATCGTACCTGATGTTAAGAATAACTATTGAAAAGGAAATAGCCTTAGTAAATGACAAACTAACAAAGCATAATGAAAAATGGTCATTTTTGACTGACTAACTCAAGAACAACAGTCAAAAAAATTAAAAAGTTTTTTTTTTACATCCTCTTCAGAAAGGTTGTTTTTTTCATCTCATTTCATAAATTAAAACATATGGAAACGTTCTGATCTACTCTCATTAACTCTTAAAAACTTCTTTGCTACTTTTTGCACCACATTAGTATATGTGGCCTCTTTGACAAAACATCACTTGACTTTATAAAAAAATGTTTCATGTACTTCAATGCAAAAAAAAAAAAAATGAATATATACAACTATATAAATTATTTTGATATCTCGATATTATATGTTTTTGTGTACATGAATATCAAAAATAAAAGAAAAAAAAATCATTGTAGTACTTACCACCTGATAAACTGAAGCCACAACAACACCAATACTTGCATATGTCACCCCAAGTACGCTAAATTTGACGTCATAATATGAATTGAAGAACACACCAATAACTATGGGAATCTGTAAAGGAAATCATGGCCGATGAAGTGGTACAGGAAAAGAGTCTAGAAGCATTGGAAAATATATCTTTTATAATAATTTGCCTGAACAGTTTTATATGGGGACGTATTATAGGCGGCAAAGCGGCGGGTGGCAGCTACATTTTGCCCGCTCTCTAAGTCAAACAGTTTTAATCTGATCTCCACCAGACTTGCTGAAAATGTTTGTTGGCATAACGTCGCGGCCAAGTTCGATAACAAGTAAAATCAACCTAAAACATGTGGCCATGCTTGATACTTTTGGATTATGGCACATGAAATTATGCAAAATTGGCCACTCTCAGTCAAACAGTTTTCATCCGATCTTCACCAAACTTAATAAAAATACGTATGGGCAAAATATAAAGGCCAAGTTTGATAACCAGCCACATCACCCGAAGCATTTTGGGATGATGTCCTTTTAATTATGCAAAATTGGCCAAATTAGCCGTGTCAGCTCTCTAAGTCTAACAGTTTTCATCCGATTTTCACCAAACAAAATGAACATATTTGTGGGCTTAAAAGCTAGGCAACGTTTTATAACCAGCCAAATCATCAAGGTACTTTTGGATTATGGCCCTTGAATTATCGACAAATGATGAAATTAGCCTTATTAGCTTTTTAGTTCAAACAAGCGTTACAAAACCTATAAACTGTCGGATACTTAGTTATTCCTCTTTGACGGGCGTATTTAGTGACAGTTTGGCGTTCTTGTTCTGGACCTTATTCTTTCTTCCACACATAATTGATATGAAATATACGTAATGGAATTGTAGATCCTATATTTATGTTCCAGATTTTCTGAACATAGGTATATCGTTTTATGGAAGCTTTTTTCGTATTTAGACGACAATGAGCTTTGAAGGGACCCTGGTATATAAAAGACAGCACGGAAAGAAGCCAGGAGAATATATACATCATATTAAGCTCACACCTGTCATCACTGTATAATTCTACAATTCAACCGTATTTCGAACATTTTTTAAAGAAAATCGAAGAGATGAAATCATTTCTACCAGCATGTTGAGTTCTAGTCATTTATTTATTCTTGGTTGCGAAACAGGCTTTACAACATATATAAGTTGCTCTTGATACTCACTCTTAACAAAATCAGCCTCGGTTAGAGAGAGATTATTAAACCCTAACAAAAAACTTAAAGGGAGTAAAAAGGAGTCCATTTGTCGCTCGGTCCATTGGATTTCGTGACCGGTCAATTTCTCATAAACTTAATGAGGGATGTTCCTTAACCTCGAGTCAAATGTTGGTCTAATCAAGATGACGTGCGGAACTAGTGCAATCCCTTAATTCAAGAGTAACGTCTTACTTAGGGGTCTCTGTTTTTCGTGTCCACTCCATATCGCCTAAACCGCTTGAAGCATTTTCATTTAATTTGGTTAAACAATTTTTAAGACGACCTGCAACACTCATGTTCCAACTCCCTCAGCCCTAAGCCAAGGTCGAATTAAGGGGTCACTCGTGTCCGCTCTACATCCCTTAAACCCCTTGGAGACTTTTCATAATATTTGGGTAAATCTTCATCGCACCAAGACGATGTCAGAGCACATTGCCCATTCGCGCTAGACCAAGGTCAAGGCCGCACTAAAGTGAAAATAGTTTCAGTGGTGACCATTCCATATCTTCGTTTACCCATAAATATGTTCATGAAAGTAAAATGTTCACCTCATCAAGACAACTGGTAAAACCAATGAGATAACATTTCGACCCAACGTTCAATAAAAATGAAGTGACGTCTGATATCTTTTCTTCTTTAAGTTGTGTTTGACCTCTTGTGAGAGTTTTCATGCCTTGTTTTCTCCATGGTACATTTTACGCGGGCACGTTGCCTTTTGTTGAAAATTTAGTGTTTTTACTCGCTGTTCATCACAGTGTTAGTGTAGCTTAATAGTAGAGAAAAGGCCTTTTTTACCGATTATTGTAAGAACTGCCATTTTGTACTCATTTTTTTGTTCCATTTCGAACCAAATATTTTCATACTCAAGATTTTGGACTCCATGTTTTCTCAAATTTTTTATAACTGCAAAGTGAATTCTTTGTCTAGATTAGAATACAGTTTGCATTTCCATTAAAACTCAATAGTCAACTTATTTAATAAGTTTATGAAGTAAATTGGGCATTATTATAAAAGATTGTCAATTAGATGTGTTCATTATTTTATTAAAGTTCTAGTCATTGTTGATCTTAAATATTATATTACATTTTCATAACTTACTTTCAATTTTTGCTTTTATGATTTTATTATTGTGTACTTTTCAGCTTTTACCGCGCACACACATGAAACTATATAATCAAACACCCGTGAAGAATTTTATTGAACGTTAGGTCGAAATGTTATCTCATGAGTATTAACAAGGTCAAGAGGACACGTAGGGGTCAAAGGTCATACGATTACAGTTCATCAATTAATTTACACGAACCTTAGGTCAAATGATTAATAATATGACATGCAAAAAATATGTTCAAGTGTTCCAGCTTAAGGATAAGGTTACAATTGAAAGCCAAAGGCCATGATACTACATGTATATCTCCCATGCCCCTTAGAAGATTTTGATTTAACTATACACAAATAAGATTAATTAATATTTACCTAAGTTCTCTTGGTTTAATGTCAAAATCATCTTTAAGGATCAAATGACATGTGACTCATGAATCACTTACTCGATTGATTGGATAGATACCCCGGATTAAAATATTGACAAACTAAGACGGTTAATTTAAGGGATCAAATGGCGATAGTTTATGACGTTACAAGTCAGGTGAAACAATTTTTGGGATTTTTAATATTTATGTTCGAGTACTCGATAAACGTTTTGCTAACCGAATACTTTGTATAATCGATTAACTTGTTACTTGTTGCCATCCATAGTTTTAGAAAATCAATAAAAAACAAACATTTCACATACATGTATATGCTTACACAAGTATGCCACCGGATACTTTGTTGATATTGCATACACTTAATGCATTTTATATAGTCTTTTAATTATTCCTCAAAATGCAGCTGTGGCAATATAAAGATTCCCGCGCATGCACAAGGACTCGCTAAAAGTTGGTGTGCACGATTCCAGTAGGAAACCCGGTACAAAATAACTTTTATTCGGAAGTGAGGACGTAAACTTTAAAAATTCGAAACTTACAGGATCTGATCAAGAACGATCTAATTATTTAAGAAAACCTAACTTGGTTGTTACATTCACCCGATATATACAAAAATACATTTCAAGAAAAATCACCAAGATGTAGATCAATACGAATGTTTGTTAAAAATTGTTAAAATCATTCAATGATATTCTTGTATTTAGTTCTCAGTGCATTGTAAATTTGATGCAATGGCTCCGTCTGAAAATCCCAAACACAAACAGTTAAAAATCAGAAACGTCACAGCGGACTTTCGTCTCTATCTTATTACGATTTTTCTTAATATACTTTGGCTTAAACATTAGAGATATTTAGGGGTGATAAGTTATAATACTGCACATCTAGATTCTGATATAAGCATTAGCATTACGCCGTATTTTATTAGTATATGGACCTGCAAGCACGTATCCGCATTACATGTATATGCGAGATATCAGTACTGAGTAAATGAGATTGATACATTCGAAATTCACCGTGTCGTTTTGTGCACCGGGTCAATCCTCTTCCAGTACGCACGTGCTTTATTTGGTTACACATGTATTTCGGAAGTCGCTTACGAATAGGTTTAAAAAAGACACACAAATTCAAGTTAATAAGATAACATATTCGTTGAAGTTACGGATGCCCAGGTGCCCAATCCTGTTCCTGTAGGCATGTTACACAATTTTGTATTATGATAATTGCGACTGTAACGACGAACCAGCGACGACGTTAAAATGTATGTGTGTTAGAATGTGTCATTATCAAACATACGCTGATATGTTATACAAACAAAACTGTGCACAAAGACCACAAATATTTTTTGATTTTTTGTTATTTTTTTCTTTTGTTAAATGTGTTACTAACTATCTTAGGTGACGGATTTCCTCTCAAAGAACTATTGGTATATAAACCTCTGCATTTTATAGAGTCAACATTAAAACATTATTTGAATTTACTTACGTACTTTCAACTTTAAACTTTGTGTACTTAGTGAAAAACTGAAAGTTTCCAATTCTTTGAGACATTTAAACATATCTGGACTTTGTGTGAATGATTGAACTGATTTTTAAATTAAATAAAAGATTGTAATGTATAATGAAAATAAAAAGAAACGCAAGGTAACAAAAATGCAATACTCTTTTACTTCTCGCGAATATACATTCCACTATTTATATTGATTTGTTAATTCTTTAAATAATGGTACGGCTAACAGACGTTCAGGGGGTCCATTAACTGATTTGCTCATGAAAGATAGAGTTTTTTTACTTCTTTAGTTAACATCTAATACATTCCTTCAAATCTCCACGAAGGTTTACCCTGCTTTTCTTTTTCCCTTCAGTATATTTTTCAAAGTGTCTCACTTGGAACAATATAAAAAGGACTCTACCGCTTCTTAAGTTCTATCAGTTCTTTTTTTAAACTTCCATTTATCGATTTCTATCAGAAAGTTCGACTAACTGAAACAATGATATAATTCAAATTATGGTTCAATTAAATGATAATGAAATACAGCTGTTAAATCCATTTCAATAAAACTGAACAAATACTGCAAATATAAATTTAAAAAAGGGTCCAACTAGTAACCTTATTTTATGACCTAGTTCTTAAGTATATTCTGAATTTGACCTTTATATCTTACTTGGGTTTTACCATTGAATTACAATAAGATAGAAGTATATTTACGGTTCAGTGCTCAAACTTGGACTATATTCTACTTTATGGTCCCCATGACATAACCTTGTTATGTTATCTGACACAATACACTGATAAGGGGAACATTGACTAAAAAAGGTTTCATTACTGCCTGAGGCAATAAACCAACTTGAATACACTGTGGATTACTGAGGGACCGGTCTCATATTGGTAATTGTTCCAATTGATAATAGATTAAAATGACTTGACAACCTTAATTCTGTCCTAAAACAGTACCCTATTTACAACTGTGACAGCTTTTGTTAAACTTTAACAGCACTATACAGAACTCTGGATTCCTGTTTTGGATACATAGTGTGTTATAAAAATAAGAATAGCAATCATACTAACTGTCATGATAAAAAAGTTTAAAGAAAATTCAGTAACTCATGTGTAAACTTTCCTTAAAAGAGACACATGTAAATGATGGGTATACATTAAAAGATTAAAAGAGATGTACAGGCGATAAACTGATGTGAGGATGAACGATATAAACAGGGGATTTTCTCAAAAGTACTACCGAGTAAAATTTTAGTTTAATTTTAGAGGTGGATTCTTGTCAGAGTAAATAGTAACTGTTGCAATTATTTAGAATGTTTTCTATGCGTACTTCTGCCTGTAAAGTTTTCGTATAAACTGCTCGCCCTAAAAATTTTTTGGACGTTTATGCAACTGATGGTGATGTGTTGATTAATATCGGTTATATCAACCTCTGACTGTAATGAGAGTTTCAATACACCTCCTCATGGAATTCAAATTCCTCTGAACAACAAAATCAGGCAATCTATTTTATTCCTATACCAGTACTGCTGCCAAAATTGTTCAAGTTGTTTAAGACATAGTGGCGGTTTAAACGTCTCCCGAGTTCATCCCATGTATGTTCAATGGGGTTTATGTCGGTTGCCATAGCCGGCCACGTCATTACATTGACGTTGGCAGAAGCCGAATGAGGCGTGTTTCTCTTACAACATGTGGACGCGCATAGTCTTGTTGAAAAACAACAGTAGCGTGTCTTGGCATAAATGGAATGGCTTCAGGGATAAGTTTGTTATTAATTTACCCCTGCGCAGTTACATTTCCACGAACAACAACACGTTTTTATGCCCCCGAAGGGTGGCATATTAAAATCGCACCGTCTGTCCGTCTGACCGTCTGTCCGTCTGTCCGTCCGTCCGTCTGTCCGTCTGTCCGTCTGTCCGTCCGTCCGTGCGTCCCCACTTACAAATTCGTGTCCGGACTGTAACTTTGTCATGCATTGAAGGATTTTAAAATAACTTGGCACACATGTCTAGCACATCAAGACGACGTGTCGCGTGCAAGACCCACATCCCTACCTCAAAGGTGAAGGTCACACTTGGAGTATGAAGGTTATGGAATCCTCTATATATGCACACATTCGTGTCCGGACTGTAACTTTTGTCATGCATTGAAGGATTTTAAAATAACTAGGCCACATGTCTAGCATATCAAGACGACGTGTCGCGTGCAAGACCCACGTCCCTAGCTCAAAGGTCAAGGTCTACTTAGAGTTTGAAGGTAATGGATTCCTCCATATAAGCATATATGCACACATTCGTGTCCGGACTGTAACTTTGTCATGCATTGAAGGATTTTAAAATAACTTGGCACAAATGTCTAGCACATCAAGACGACGTGTCGCGTGCAAGACCCACGTCCCTAGCTCAAAGGTCAAGGTCTACTTAGAGTTTGAAGGTAATGGATTCCTCTCTATATAAGCTATATGCACACATTCGTGTCCGGACTGTAACTTTGTCATGCCTTGAAGGATTTTAAAATAATTTGGCACAAATGTCTAGCACATCAAGACGACGTGTCGCGTGCATGACCCACATCCCTACCACAAGGTCAAGGTCACACTTAGAGTTTATAGGTAATGGAATCCTGTATAATGCATACATTTGTGTCCGGACTATAACTTTATTATGCTTTGAAGGATTTTAAAATAACTGTGCACAAATGTCTAGCACATCAAGCGGATGTGTCACATGCAAGACCCAAGTCCCTACCTCAAAGGTCAAGGTCACCTTAGTGTTTAAAGTAATGGAATACTGTATGCATGATTCTCTGTCTGCATGGAAGGATTTTAAAATTACTAGCACTTTATTGAGCACATGGAGAGGACACAGACTGTGAGGCACCTCTTTCGGGGGCATTCGTCACTTGGGAGGGACAGCTCTTGTTTTTTGCTGAGTTTTGAACGAAAGGTTATTAGAACGAATCAACAAGTTAAAAGATTCCCATATACATTTCTAATTTTTTAAAATATAACGCTACTAAATTATTCAATGCGTAGCAAACGCTTTTGAAAACCGTGTAAAACGATATGGTGCTGTGATAACGATAATCCAAACTCGCGAATATATCTAATAGATTTTTCTGAAATTGCTATGTTGAATTTCACATGTTTTATTGATTTAATCTTATATATTTTTTTCTGAAATTGCTATGTTGATATATCCAATAGATCTTTCTGATATTGCTATGTTGAATTTCACATTTTTTATTGTTTTAGGCATTCACTTTTACACCTTATGTTTAAATATCATTGTAAAATTTTCACTAGAAACTGTGGGCAAGACGTAAACATTATGCAACAGAACAGCTGTATCAGGTAAGCGGACAAAAAAAATCCAAACGGATGATTTTAAAGGGACATACCCTATAACTGATGTGGAACTAAATAATCTCAAAAACATAAATAATGAATCTTTGGAGGTATCATAACTACATGTAAGCCTTAAAGTTTTAGCTACGTATTCAAGTCACTATCGATAAAATCAGCGATTTAAGATATGCTACAGTACCATAAACTATTCAACAATCTATGTAGAGTTGTTGTTGTACAATTAATGGAAGGATGCGATTTATCACAGAAATCCTCTATACTGATTAATTGTGGTAAAATTAGCCCTTTTTGACATAGGTTCTTTGAAATTGTAATTATATTTCATTTTACGTTCATTCAACACATTTCGAGAATATAATATGTTAGATGTAAGGAAAGCCCATTTAAGGGTAATAACAACTAGCTGATTAGGTTTTACAAAATGCGTGTTAATAAAATAGTAAAACAAACGCGTTTTTTTTAAGAAGAACATTAAATCGTCTCGTTTCTGCCAAAATTCCAATAAAGTGACCTTTATAAACAAATTGGTTCACAAAAGAATTACGAAATAGTGATGAAGGTTTACGGAGCTACAAAGCGCATGATTTCTCTAGCTAAATCTTTAGAACGGTCTTTAACATCTTACAGTATTGCCTAACATTGCAAAAATATGGGTATTCAAGGCGCAATCATTTTGATACAATAACAACCATAGTAAGTACACTGTATCCGTTGGACATTCAGTTGATCAAGTATAATCACATAACTGAGTGAAGTCTGACTTACACATAACTATCTGTTAGTTAAAAAATATGGCCTGCCTATGTAAGCCGTTAGGCTCTTTCGTAAATAAAAATTGTACAATCGACATGAACGTCAGTAACAACTTTGAGAAACTCCCCCGTATTTATCGCTAATCCGTTATCCATCTTCACATCAGTTTTTAGCGTGTACATCTCTAATAGTCAGGTCTAACTGGATTTCTTTTTATGAAAACAGTGCTCTGACAAATATGAACAATTTATAAGTCAAAGCCACATGTTTGTATACCGGGGGTAATTTATATATTCCCTTGAAAAAGTAAAAAGAAATATTTAATGAAGATAGGTGACTTTCCACCATGTACATTCCCTGTTATGACTTTTCTTCTTATTTATTCAAAGCTTGCAAGTCTTACAATTACTGTACATACCACTTCCTACTACTCAGCCACTCTCTTTGAATGAAAATGACAGCTATCGGAATATGCTACATTTTGTTGAAAATCCAAATTCTTTTATAATACCAGATACATTTCGGCCTTCTGATTCAATTGCAGGTTATAATCAAAATATTTCATATGTGATCTTATTCAACAGAGCACGATATTTATTTGCAAATAAGTCTGGTTTGATATTTTACATACAATTAAGTCCAATATGTAAAGGGTGACTGTAAATGAAATTTAGGGGTATAAAAGGTGCGAACAACACAAAAAATGGGTCTTTAACCAATATTCAAGAAGACAGTCACTTAAAGTCCTTATTAAAGACTGTTTCAATAAATATTAAGTATTGTATATTAACCTACATATCACTGGCACTGGACATAAAATAAATCGAAAAGTAAAGGACAACAGTTAACTTCGTTTACAACATACTCATTGGGACCATTTAAATGTGTTCCTTATATCCGGAGTGGGTAATATCCATAGAACATTTTCATAAAAAATAAAGGAAGAAAAAATCTTGCGCAGAGAAAATATTTTCCTTATATCCGGAACTTCGCTTTATCCATTGTCGTTATAAACAGAGTTTATTCCAAATCGAACTTTAAGGCTTGGTCAGAGAAAAAGACCCTTTAATTTCAAGACTTGGGGGCAATTTAAATTGCAAATCAGAAAGTGTTCACCTATGTAAAGCTATTTTAATGTATTCAAGTTCCACATAGGAAAACTTGCTACTGTAAAGTTATTTGCCGTCATATATTATACAATTATAGACTAATTTTGAGGTCAATGTATAGTTTTGCGTACCTGTTAAAAGTGATATTGACAGAGGACGAAGTCCGAGGTCAATATCATTCTTTTACAGGTCCGCAAAACTATATATTGACCGAAACATTAGTCTAAAATTATTAGCGTATACCTCATAAAAATGTAGTGAAAATTACACGAAAATATTACAGAAATGATGTCTTGAAAACCGTGCAGGTCTACACATCATTTTCCGGGTCCACACATACTTTTGCAGACCCGTAGACGATATTAATAATTGTTTGATAAAAATTTGATTTAAATTGATTCTTAATAAAGAACGCCTGTAAGTAATCAGAGAAATAACTTAAGTTACCCATAACATTTCTGTATCAAAATTACTTGGTTTTTCATTGTCGATATATAGAAAAATGATTTAAATATGCTTGTGTTCATGAAATTGTTAAATACTACAATGCTCAGCCGTTTCTGTTCCTAAGTAATCACATGGCCGGTTTGAGCAACCAGAAATAAAAGCCAAACAGTGTTGGTCAATTTTTTATGACATCATGATATAATTTAAAGACGTCTCATTTTTGTTGATGAACGCGTTATTGTCATGTAAAAACTGACGTAGCTAACCCGTTATCGTCATTATGGGCGACGCAATCTTTAATTTAGCGACGTCGCGTCAGTAAAATTACGGCCGAAAATTGGAAAGGGGCTCGGTTCTTTTCAAATTGGGAAAATTGACGCGCGGTGTCAAAATAACCAATCTGTCCGATCTGGTGACCACCTACCAGCTTAGATACTGCACAGGACGAGGATCGAACATGGGACGAATTGGTGAGAAGCCAGTGTGCTAACCACTGCGCTAACCGAACATCGTAATTAATATACACTTATATATATATATATAAAACGTTGAATCTAGAGAGATAGATTTTGAATGGGCGCTTCCACTGAGTTTTTACAAGTATAAGATATCAGATGAAAAGCTGGGTCAAACCGATGAGCCGAATTAATAAGTAAGTCCAGAAAAGCTGATGGACCTTCTACAGAAATTTTCCGAAATTTTATTTCATTTTCGTATGGGATAAACTTAATATGAAATACGCTGCTTAATTAAAACCTGACATTTTACTATATCTTTTCATGGCATATTCATAACATAAAGATATGTAGGTGATATCCCTTACCTGAACATACTGTAGGCCCAATGTTAAGGGGTTGTATATTTCATTCCATACCCTTTTTATTTAAAAGAAATATTCTACCCCCCCCCCCTGCCTATCGAAATTGAAGCATCCCGGAGGTGATGTGCCTGGCGGAATATTCCCCCCCCCCCCCCCCCCCCCCCCACGAGGGGGAGGCCCCCCCCCCCCCCCCCCCCCCCCCCCCCCTGGGTTATTCCCTACACGCACCCCCACCCCCCCAAAACCCCACCCCCATTATCCCTTAGAAGCCGATTTTTTAAAACTATCGTACACTACGACCTCTTTTCAGTTTTGCGGTAATTGTAAAACGCATAAATAGTAGCTGTTGGAATTCACTCCCCCTATTCGGGCACCATTCAAGATATCAAACATAACTATATTATACAAACTTATTTTATCTTAATCATCTAATACATAAAATATAAAAAAGAAATACCTGACTGACATTATGCAGAAGACGTCGACTCAGAACCTAACAAAGCAGCCAATCGATTTAAAGCGTACTGTTAATTTGAACTGTACAACGTTTTAACGTGGAGTAATGACGTCGTGTGATGACGTAAACGTTTTCATTCATCTTTTGTCTCCCGGAATCAAAACTTGTATGACGTTAATCCTGAATTTCTTGGCCTTTTTTAAGGAAAACAAGGTGAGGGTATTCTAAGGTTTACTTGACGCAATAAAAATAATTTTAGGTTCTTAAACAAATCTTTTTCATGCGACTGATATTTTTATATTGATATTATTTCCATTTTTATTTTTTATTTTTGCGCGGGAGTAAATTAGAAAAGTCGGAGGAGCTACTCCATGTCCAAACTCCGCCTACTTTTCCGAGTGCTTTAATCATATTAATGCACTCGAATTGACTATAGAAATATACCGTAGGCATATTAGAATTAACATTCTTAGAATATTGCTATAATACATGTACAATTAAGTGGTCTCTGAACAATTGCATTTGATTATGTAACAATATGTATAGTACTCTAATATGCAATATTTACACTTGTTTAACATGTATGTGCACAGGGATCTACAGAAACATATGTTTATATGATTCCTGGATTGAAAGAGGTAGCATATGAAGTAATTTATCAATGTGATTAAGACGTAGACGAGATTGAATAAATGAAGTATAACTTGTTTATACATTATTTGTCACTAACGATTATTTCCACAGTGTTAAGAAGAGTATATTTTGGACTGTTGATGACAAAAAGTACTGTGATAAGAGGAAATACATCAAGGTTTTTCTATAAGTGAAATGGGACATGCCGTGATTTTAAATTGAATGCGCCTATCTTAAAAGATTTGCTTGATTTTCACGTCAAAATTAAACTTTGTTTTTAACTTATGAAATTAAGATAACTATTTAACTTACATTCTTCAATTAATTCGAATTCTTAGAGCCCTACCCACAAGAAAAAGTTTCACAAAGCTTTGAATAGGATACATAATTTAAAGAACGCATTAGATTGTGGATATCATTCAAGATTGTAACTTCTGATGTTGATTTTACGTCACTTTAAATAATTCAATAAGATACAGACTTTTGTCATCTCTTTTTCGCAAGAAAGTTTTACTTGTTAATTTGAAAAAATACCATCGTCATTTCAAAGGTTTGTTTTTAAGTCATCACCATGCCTAGATCTAGATTATGTTAATGTTTTTCATGCCCATTTCGAAGAAGAGGGGTATATTGGTTTGCAGAGGTCGGTCGGTCGGTCGGTCGGTCGGTCGGTCGGTCCTCCGTCCGTCCGTCCGTCTGTCCGTCCGTCTACCAACAAGTTTCCGTATGAAAACTCGAGAACAGTTAGACCTAGCATGACATGGAGTTTGGTTTATTCACGATGACCCGGCATTGTGGAACAAATGATCATTATTGGTTTTGCTGTCAATAGAGGTCAAAGGTTACCTGGAATTGTAGAATGGTATGTTCAATAACTTTAGTTAGGAGTGACCAATTGCAAGGATATATGGTGCGTAGGTAGTTTGTGGGGAAAGGAAGCTAACGATTGCATTTGGAATCACTACGGTCAAGGTCAAGGACACTTTTACTAAAATAGAAAAATGGTTTCCGCTCAATAACATGAGTTAAGAGTGAGTGGGGTAGTCAAGATGACTGTTTTGTTTTCTTTTAGATTTTTTTTTCAATTCTACCATTTTTACAGGCGCCGTTTTAACAATTTCACGGTGACTTTTATTTTTGAAACTGTTCCTTGCAAAGTTCCACTTTTGCATCAAGAGGGACATACGTGTTTTACAAACAGCTCTTGTTTTTCACTAGATCTAGCACATTTAAGATTGAAAAGGTTCTTTTCTCATTGATAAAGCAAAGATAAGATCAGACTTTGGTGTTATTTGTAGATAACTTACTGGACAGAACTGTTGGAATTTTATAATCTTATCAAATATTTTCTGAATATACGTTATCAACAAGATGGCGTTTGTTGTCACCTCAGACTACGTTGCTATGTATGAGCAGGTGGGCGCAATGATGAACTGCCCGGATATCCGACCTGATTAATATTAAACAACAGACCAGCAAAAACATCGACGTTAACATTTTAACGTAAATAAAGGTCCGTATATACCTTTGTATACTACCAGTATACAAGATATGGATCTAGTCTGTTTATGGCAAGAGTTCCGTCCAAAAATATAACGTATATCCTGTATGTAAAATTCCGTATACCAATCCAATTTAGAAGAATATACAAACCAGTATATTCCATATATTACTAATATACAATATGTCGGTATAGCACGTTTATGGCATGAATACTGTTCCCGTATATTAGCTATATCCTGTATATACAACTCCGTAAACCTATCCCGTATTTAAAAAAAAAATATTTAGGTCTGTTTATTACGTATACTACTATGTGGATTTTGTCCGTTTGTCTTGTTGTTACCGTTCGTAAGTATTTCATGTATAATGCATATATGTATGTGTATTTATAATTCCGCAGATAAATTTGATAGATTCCGATTGGTCAAGAGCCCCTGTGTTTGAGACCGTATAGACAGTGAGCAATCCCATATATACCGTCTCCCATTTGGAGTCTCATCGTTTTTGCCTTTTCGGATTGGCTAGAGACTCTGTAAACATTGTTTACATTCAAAACAAAATGGCCGCCGTTCCATCGATTAATTTTTTTCAGCGACGTTTGTAAGCACTGCACACGTCGTTCGGAAAAAATAAATCAAATTCAAAGACATTAAAACTTACATTGATGCTATCTTTACTTTCGTTTCACCCGAGTCAAAACGGGTAACGGACATAAGATATCTCATGTCAGTCGATCAAGTTCACCATAAATCCCAGCGGAATATTGAAAATGAAAACACTGTCATTGACACTAATAAGTACTCTTCGAATTAATGGTATTCCTTTCTGCAACTAACGGCTAATGACAGGACAATCATGTACAAATTCAACCTCTGGAATGACGAAATAAGATACCGCCAGATCAGAGGAAAATCTGAGAACAAATGTCATTTTCTATCCTCTTTATGTATCACTACTGTAGTCCTATTTCAATTGTCTTGAAATAAAGTGAAGTCCTACTCCAATTAAACGCTGTTTATCCTTATTTTGTGTCACATCAATAAGCCGAAGTGATAAATTAAAAAACAATCTGTGTTTATCAAGTCCACACGCTCGGAAAATGGCTACCAAAACATTACTGTCTCGGTGACGTAGACTTGAACTGATGACGTAAAAAAATCGAAATGGGACTAGTTTAACGGAAATTAATTATTATGTGACTGCAAATAATACACAATTTTATACTCTACTTTGCTACCGTAAGCCACAGGATTATTTTTCTGTCAAATGAATTACTGAGAAAAAAACTAAGATCGGCTGATTACGAGCAAAGTACGGAATCATACGAAGGTAAAAGGTTCGGGGGCTCCCATGGGTATCGTCTTTTTGTCATTTATAAATATAACTGAACTATTTCGACAACTATTCAGGTAGTTTTCTTGTCTTCCAAATAAATCTGCGGTATTATACATTCGTTATATAGATTCTTGACGGGGTATAAGACGGCCTCGTATAGCCTGTTTAAATTGATGACGGCTCGGGTTATATCAATTCAAACAGGCTATACGAGGCCGTATACCCCGTCAAGAATCTAAATAACTAATTGTATTTCTACTATGTATTTTCCGGACATAAAGGCAATATACGGGATTAAAAATCAAACGAATACTTAGTGGCTTAAATATTAAGTTTAATGCGACATGTTGAAAGGGTTGTAAATCTTTGTTTAGTTTATTTCGGAAATACCGTATGTTTCAAACTCGGAAAGCCGGGGCTGGAAATTAGACAAAATTGCAAAAGAATTTCTTACGGCATTCTTGTATAGAGGTAAGTCCTATGTAGCCACAGAAAACAATCACATTTGATTAATTGACCAGGAAAAGAAAACAGATTTCGAAAATCGTGTTAGTTCGTGAGCTGGAATTTTTAGTGTAAACGTCGACCCATACTTTCTTTTATGACGTCTTTAAGTAAATGTGTTTGATAGCAGACAACTTTCGGAAGTGCAGTCTGGCATTGGTTTATTCTACTTATTCTGTGCGAATCACTCGAATGGAGTTAAATTTGACCAGTCAAAGTGACATCTTACCAATTTGCATTAAATTCGCATTTTAGACCATAGAAATAGACAAAATATTGTCAAAAACACTGAAATCAACGATTGTTTAATGACATTTATGATATATTTTCGTGTTGGGAAGAGACTTGGTTTACTTTAATGTCAAGGTCAAGTTCATTTACATCTATGGGACGACGTTCCAGCATGAAATACAGCTGAAAACCTGACTCGGTTCATCGGCAATATGACACACTATTGATGGTTTAAGTCATTCAGACTTAATCATACATTATACGTGTAACTTTTTAAGTTAGTGACAAATCATGTATTTACAGTCATACGAACAAAAAAACAAAAACAATATCAAACAGGGAAAGCCACGTACCAAAAACGCAGCCTCCCCAAAACGAGCCAAACTTTTGCAACTGGTTGTGCACATATGAAAAGGTTTATTTTACATTTCAATTTTGTCTGGGCCGAAAAAAAAGTATTTTAAAGCTAACTCCCTATTTGAACTATGCGGTTGCCAGATGCTTGTTTTCACCTCGCTAAGATGGCGGATAATTGATAACTACGGACGTGACGTCACGCCGACCTGCTGCTTGCAAACTGCGTAACCAGAAAAGGAAAGTTATGTTCTCTGCTTATACATTTTTTTCGGTTTCAAGTAAAAATAAAACAAACGGTAACAGCGATTGTTTAAACTATCCCGAGTTTATACCTTATCAGAGAAGAAATCAAAAGCGCTCTACATAGCATTTTTTAACATGCATTAACACCCTGAACCCCGAGTTTACATTTACTTTACTGTTACTGTTTGAGTCCAATAGTTGCGTATTAATTTATCAAGCAATAGACCTTAAATAATTGCCGAAAAATGTTGTCAATTTTAAGACCAATCTAGAACTACAATGTGGTTAACAATTTATTTTTAATTTACTCAAAAGCACATGTGACTGATGCTCAACTTATTTCAACTTGAAAGGTCACAATATATAACGCCTACATTGTCAAATGGGGCAAATTCGATCACGTGATAAAAATATACACTATTTTCAATTTCAACGAAAAACCTCTAGCTGCAAAGATTCAGCTCATAATAAGCACTTAAATTCATTTCCTTATAATAATTCTTGAATTGAGCACCAAGCAGAACATCTGATTATCGCAATGTTTACATTTACATCAGACATTGTCAAATGGCGTAAATTCGGTCACGTGGTTATAATATATCTCTATTAGTACGAAAAATCATCTAACAGCATAGATTAGGCTGACAATAAGCACTTAAATAAAATTCCTAAATACAGTTCTTGAAAATGAAAAATCAAATATCGAGAACCATGCAGAACAACTGATGATAGCAATGTTTACACTTCCACCTGGCAGCATCGTAAATGCCTTTTTAGCTCACCTGACCACGCTTCTAGGATCAATGAATGTCCGTCGTCCGTCCGTCCGAGTTCGATTATTGGCTTGATCGGATCAGTACTTCCTGAATAATGGCCCCTGATTTAACAAAAATACAAGATTTAACTATGTTTACACTCTAGCACCTTCATTTCTTCACTTATCCTAATCATATTTACAGAGAATGTGTATGACTATAAGATCTCGGATGAGTTCAACTAGGGGCTCGATCGGATAAGCTTATCTAGAGTTATGGCCCTTGATTTAACAAAAAAAATGCAATATTTAACTATGTTTACAATCTAGCACCTTCATTTCTTCTTTAATCCTTATAATATTTACAGAGAACGTGTATGACCATAAGATCTTGGATGAGTTCAATTGTTGGCTTGATCGGATATGTTGTAAGATAGATAGATTTATTTCGGTAAAATGTACAAGCATGGTAAAATATGATACATACAATGATAAAAAATATTATAAAAGCATGCTCATGAGAACCATGTCCGGCACATCAATACCAAGGATAACACAAAAAAGGCAAAAGTAATTTCCCCTTATTTCCATTGTGGTCCTTGATGTTAATGGGACAACACAGCAAGACATGTTTATTAATCTTTGATTACTAATTAAATGAATAAATAAATAAATGAATTGATTAAATTGATTAATTAATACCTACAGATTATCACAATGGATAAAAATAACATAATTATCACAGATTGATTATTGAGAATTATCACAAGTTTATGCCAACAAAAAATCCTTAGCTCTAGCTTTAAATACCCTTAGAACTTCAATGTCTCTCATATCCTGTGGCAAATCATTCCATAACTGACAGCTACGGTATGCAAATGTTTTTTATCGAACCCTTTGACCTTGGGGATGGAACAACGACCACTGTCTGTGAAATCAAAACAAGGGAACTTACTTAACTTAGACCTGGCAGTGGCACTAAACCTTGTACGATGGTTATGTACAGTGCTGGAGGCAACAAAATGTTCCTTTAAGTAAACTGATGCTGTGATATCTTTAATCCTAAAGACATGGCAAAGAGTGATTTGATCAACTCTCTTAGCCACTGGTAACCAATTTAAATAAAAAAAATGATCTAGACCTGTATGAGTCATAGGATCAAGATTCATTACAAAACGAATAAGCCTGTTTTAGAGTTATGGCCCTTGATTTAACACAAATTGCAATATATAACTGTGTGTACACTCTAGAACCTTCAATTGTTCACTTATCCTATTCGTGTATACAGAGAATGTGAATGAACGTTAGATCTCGGATGAGTTCAATAATGGGCTTGATCGGATTAGTTCTTCCAGAGTTATGGCCCTTCATTTAACAAAAATTGCAATATTAAGCCGTGTTTACACTCCAGCATCTTAATTTATTCACTAAATCTAATCAGTGTTGATGAAACTTGGTAGGGATGTTCCATGCCTAAAGCCCTTTCATACTTGTTTAAGTAATTCCATTTCATGCAAAACTCTGGTTGCCATGGCAACAGAAAGGAAAAACTTTAATAATCTTCTTTTTTAGAACAGGAAAGCCTAGAGCTTAGATATTTGGCAGGTGGCATTACCTAGTGGACCTCTACCAAGAATGTTCAAATTATGACCTCCGATTCAAAATTGACCCCGTACAGGGGGTCACCTGTTTTTACATTGGTTAAAATAGGAAATACTTTAAAAAATCTTCTTCTCTGAAACCTATAATTTAGCGGCATAATCTAGTGGACCTCTACGAAGATTGTTCAAAATACAACCCCCGGGTCAATATTGACCCCACCCAGGGGTCTCATAATTTTACATAGGTTTGTATAAGGCAAACTTTAAAACAAATCCTTATCTCTGAAACCACAAAGCCTAGAGCTTAGTTATTTAGCATGTATGATTACCTATTATACCTCTACCAAGACTGTTAAAATTAAGAACCCAGAGTCAAATTTGACCCTGCCTTGGGGTCATTTGCTTTTATATATGCTTACATGTATGTAGGAAAAACTTTAAACATCTTCTTCTCTGAAACCACAAGGCATAGAACTTAGATATGTGCATGTGGCATTGCCTAATAGACCTCTACTAAGAGTGTTCAAATTATTAACCCCGGCTCAATATTGACCCCGCCCAGGGGTCTCTTTATTTTACATAGGTTTATATAGGAAGAGCCATGAGCTTACATATTTGACATGTAACGTTGCCTCTACCAAGAATGCTCATATCATCTCCCATGTCTAAATTGACCCTTTCTGCTATTGATGACCTTGTATTATAGCCAATGGTAGCCAGGTGAGCGATATAGGGCTCTTGCTTACTAACATATTCGGCCAATACTATTTCCGTGCTATCTTAAATTACACAAGTTTTCTAATAATGGTATTAGTCCTGTTTATTGTCGCAAATATTTAAATAGCTACGGCGTTAGTCAGAGCAGTTAAAAATGTTTGCAATCATTAAAAACTGTATGCTAAAATTACTAAACGGTTATACTTATTCTATCGCACAATGGCGTAAAATGTGATAATTAATCTTTCGATTAGTGCGACTGTACGTTGTTTAAACGTCGCTATTATTTGAATGACTTAACGGATCAGAAACGACGTTACATCAGTAGTGCGTTAGAATTGATAACATAACAACTGAAGTCATTGTTGTCGAGCGTGTTGGTTTTAGTAATGGATTAATCATAATGACGTGTCTGTACGAAATGTATAGCTTACATGTAGTTATGAATTACTAGTAAAAACTAATGGCATTAACTACGATTACAGAATTAAAAGGCACGGGCATATTCTAAGAAGTAACTAAACTTTTTTGTTTGTTAGTTACTGGTCTAATAATGTTTAATGACGTGCTGCTCATAGACACAGCCATGTTTTTATTTCTTTGAAGACAAACAAAACTACTCTGATAGCAATGTATGGCTCCTTGTGTACATGACATACATATGAATTGATATCACCCAATGCAATTTAAAATGTTGTCTTCTATTATATACAGAGACATAAATAAAAACAACATATTGATTAGTTATTACAATTTGACGTACGTTCAATCTGTTTGTCACATATTTAGTGACACAGGTTTAGTTCACCCGTTTGCTAAATAATATAGCAAAAGTTATTCCTCTTCTTAAACGTTTTAAATTTAATTTAAACTACTGGAGTTGAAATATAAATCGTAAAAGGGAAATAAGCCATGTTTCAAGGTCAGCCAATTTGACATGAAACATGTAGAGATACATAGACTAGTAATGATAAATTATGAAAGAATTCATCGAAATAAGTTAGTTGTAATACTGTTATTTGGCATCTATTGTATGATACAGAGAACTGTTTTTTTACTATCATGAACTTATTGATGACGCGCCTTATATAATGCTACCATCATATATCTTCTTATTAATTATTTTATAACGTCATGTTTTGATCATAGATTAAAACAATGATAGTTGTAAAGATAAAGTGATTTTACTTTTTAGTAAACCTTCTTTACTACTAGGTGCTTTTGATATTGAAATTAGCATTAACCCTGCTTAGGTCTTGTAAGTTGATTATGCTCTGGGTTGCTGTTTTGATCAAAATGATATCCGTCTTCAGGCTACTGACCATGTTGCTATCGCTTTCTGTTCGACATTATGGAGGTCACAATTTATAGATAGTCGTAACTGGTGTGTTGATGCTCTTGTGGTTAAGCCGAAGCTTGGTTAGATAGACAATTTTTTTGAGAAAAAAAATCAGGATGTTTGTATCGAGAGTTTTATGAAATTATGTTACTATGAAACTACCGCTTGCTTTAAACTAGGCTGTGCAAGTTTAACTAGTTTCTAATAAAAATAAGAAAGATACCAACCTTTGAAGATTTAGCGACTGGAATTTCAGCCAAAATTTCAGCTGAAGTTGTATGCTATCTTTGGGTCTTTTTTCAGGTTTACAACAAATCAAATACAATTGAAATGTCATATGTTCCTATTGTTTTGTAATGATTCATTTTAGCAATAAATAATTTGAATATATTGATTTGAAATATTAGACAAGCTATTTTTTGCTTAAAAAGTTGACCTGAATGATTTACCGAAGTTATTTTGCCTGTTAATTGTCCACAAAGTATTTTCTAATAAACAAATGACAATAAATGATTAAATTGTATACGCAGTTGAAATGAAAATAAATTATCTTTCTTAAAATATTTGTATATAAAACGTAAAGATGCCAGCGTCTGTAATCGGACGTCAATTTTAGGCACTTCCACCAACATCTAGGAGTGTGACTTTTTGTTCGTAATAGTTTAGGCATTTGGCAACTTTTAAACATACAAAACAAAACTTTTGCCATTTTTTCTATATATTGATTTTTAAGTAAGTAGGTAAAAAGTCATGGCCAAAGTGACATACACTAATTTCCCCCATGATTATGTAGTGGGAGAGATATGTGTTATTTTTAAAAACGGAGTCTAGCTCTTTCTAGAATGACCATATCGGCAGTGAAATTTAAAGAACGTTACTTTCTTCACACTCATCAACACGGTTCTGCAAAACATGGGCGGCGGCACCATTTAGTTAACCTTTTGAGTTTTATATATAAGTAAGAACCAACGTGTTGTATATAATATATTTGTTTATAGTTTAAACTTGAGTGCTCGTCTGTCATTAGATGTAGTATCAAACTTGCAAGTATTCGTTTCTATTCACGATTTAAGATTAGAACAACATTTGCGGGTGCAATTTCAACGTTCCCTGTGGTTTGCAGAACAGTAATACGGGCATCAGAGTTTACAACATCTAGGACTTTCTTGACTACATTTACTGAGGTAACGCTTGGAAGGCGATGAATAAACATAACTAAAACCCACGTAATATTAAAGCACACAGACATGGTTACACTCTATTTAACATAAAAACACATAACTTTATGCAAGAAACTAAATTACCAGCATAATTCGAAGAATTGTTATAGATAGTACTTGGTTGTAGTTAAGACAAAACACAAGCCTATTCCGCCTGCCTTATTGTTAAGCTGACTCTTACCAATTAATCGCAGTTATGATTTCATAGCACCAGCTAACACGTGAAAAGCTAAATAATAACGTATGAAAAGCCAATAAAACTCCATAAAACTGAATGAAACTACGATGTATGCCACATATAGATCTTCATTATCGGAAGCAACTTAAGCAATTAGGTAGTTATTTCAGGATTGTTTAGAAATTTCAAATCAGCGACTACTTATATTTTACGAAATCGTTTATTTTGATTGCGAAACAACTTCCAACCATCTTGATTAATCTCTATAGACACCAAATCCAGATGGAACAAGAGCCACGTTAGACATGGCCATCCCCCCCGCCAAGTGCTCTTTCTATGACCAAGAAATTTGAGATGAGAGGAATGGATATGGTATAGTTTCTAATTTAATCAAATATTAGTATTTGGCGGGGTAAAATTAGACAAGGTAGAGCTATGGTTCTTGGGCACGTACTTCCCATCATTGTGCTCTATCACTGTATTATGTTTCAAGTAATTTCCTTCAGCACTTGGATTTTTGCTGCGGACAAGAAAAATCAAGAAAATGTAACAAAGGGAAGTAGTAAAAATTTAGGCAAGATAGAGTTATGGTTCTTAAGCGCTGTACTTTCCCTTATTGTACTCTATCACTGTAATAAGTTTCGAGTAATTCCATTCAGTAAGAAAAATCAAGAAAATGTAACAAAAAGGAATAATTAAAAAATAACGCAAGGTAGAGTTATGGTCCTTAAGCACTGCACTACCTCTTAATGTTTTCTGTCTGTATGTAAAGTATCAAGTAATTCCCTTCAGTACTTTTGGAGTTATGCTCCGGACAAAAGTGTGACAGACGGACAAGGCGAGGGATTAATTAACTTAAAATAAAAAAAGAGAGAAAAAAAATATTTTTTTTTTTTTTTTTTTTAGAAAAAAAAAAAAAAAAAAAAAAAAAAAAAAAAAAAAAAAAAAAAAAAAAGGGGGGAAGGCGAGGGATGTAAATTAAACCCCCCCCCCCCCCCCCCCCCCCCCCCCCCCCCCCCCCATGTGTTGCCTAAGGACTACACCGCCATAGCCATGTCTTATATTAGGTTTTTATCGTTGGTACAGGTTTCCCACATGACCAACGCTTCCAGAATAGGTTAGTTATTTTAAGTTTTGAGTCAAGATACAGAGTCCCAATTCCAGAGACATCCCTTTAACATGCCAGGTGTATAGCACCCATACATGGGACCTCGGTTCAAGTCTCATCCGAAAGACTGTTAGTATTTTTAGTTGGTCAGCTCATTACCTCGAGATTACAAGTCTCGTGCTCTACCGATTGAGCTAACAAGGCTGACTACCATAGCCATGTGGATTGATTCCATTACTTATCCTTTGGTGTATGAATTTCCGCTACCAAACGATAGGTCCCCAGACATTAATTATAGAAACAAAGAAACATGGACAATGGAAGACAATATATAACAAACTTATTACACGTATACTTAATATATGATTTTACATAATTATGTCAATGATTTCTATCTTTGATGAAATATCAAGTTGTTCCATTCATTAGTTTTCTTATGTGTGTTCCAGTTAATGGTCTTATTAAATGCTGCATTTGGAACTTCTAATTTGGAAAGGATAATTTCTTGCCAAAAATAAAAAGACCATATGGAAATTTCTGTTTTTAGAGCAGAACGTGTTGGGTAAGTAATTGTAATGTCAATTTGATAAATTGGATACTTCTTCAGTAATAACATAAATGTTTTACTGAAACTGTAACCGATGATTCTTAAAAAAAGACTTGTAAATAATAATTTTGGCAAGGATGGTTAGATATTAAAAATTGAATACAAGTACAAAATTGCAAATGATCATGGATATTACATGTACCTTTGATATTGTTCTTTAATAGTGCAACGAGTGCAGATAATCGTGTTTTCTCTTTTCAGTATCGCAAAGCAAACCGAGGAAGAAACTTACACAATGACAAGAAAACAGAAAGTTTACTTCCAGGAGTCAAACAATTATCACATCATTAATGCTGAGTACAAGTTGTCCACGCCGTTTTGAAAAATCGTATATCGACTAATGCTTTACCGTGCAATGATCTACAGTTTCACGTTCGAAAATTCCATCAAAACTCAACCGGAATATGAACAATCACTCTACCCAGAGTTTCGTGTTTTTCTAACGAATGATAATTTTATTAAAATTAATGAAATGTGGTCTCATAGGCAAACATATTTCAGCACTGCAAGGTTTGATATATATTATAGACCAAAACCATATGTTTTGTACAAATAAAGTCAAGAGATTTGGTAGAAAATGTAGTCAGTGACTTTTTTACGCCCATGTATCGATATATCGCTGTATCGTCGATATTTATACATCGATATATCGATACAACAATGTAAATCAATGACATCCCTAGCCGAAGGCCTGAGTGATATATTATTATGCATAAGAACGACAAAGGAGGGTTATTCTACCATAAACTAAATTTGGATTCTTATTATTTCGATTCTAACACGACCTATTTGAAACAACATTGAAGAAAATGAGAGAACTTTTTTTTATCGAACGTTACATTTGCGTGCTACGCACCTAGATTTTGCCGTTAAAGTTTCCTCCCGCCAACACTGTAAAAACAGTATTTCAACGTGACTTTCATTCATGAAAGATGTATACGCGGTGGACAGGTTTTTCATCAACGTAAACTACAGTCTCATGAGAAAGAAAAAAAAGTTACTTTTCAGTAAATGTAACAGGAATTTCATTTTCAGAAATGGTTCGAATGTTCAGGTAGCGCAATAACGGTACAAGTTACGAAGAATATTGGTAATGCATATAAATAAATGACGTAACAGTTTCTTTTGATAAATGACGTCACTGTGTAATCAAAAACAACAACAACAAATCAATAAATTAAGTCAATGTAAATGGTATCGTAACATTTATCAAGTTAATTGGACGTGTGTTAACCATTGGATCCCCCAGCTTTACCTCTGGTCAGGACAACCATATTATTCACAGTATGCCATGTAAGATCCACTATACGTCCGATAAATTTAACAGCTAAAACACGATGCGCGCGCAGCGTCGTTCAAGGTCGGTATATTACAGAAGAACCCAAATAAATTTGCTAAATTAGAATTTGATTGATTGACCTATTTTTTGGCAACCAATCAAATTCAATATTTGGCAAAAACTGGCTGGAAATTGCAGTCAGGTAAATCTCTCCTATTTTTGGACACAGAAAACACTTTTGTTAAGTATAGGCATAGTGGGAGACATGCCAAGGTCTTATCCACAAATACAAGCTAACATAATTGCTCTTATGGACGGATCTTATAAAATTTGCTTTAAATCAAATCAAATCAAATTTGTTTTACATGTATGTAGATTATTCGCTGGTCGTGTTAGAATTATTATTCAAGCGAGATTATTTCTATATAAAACGAATACTTACCATTGTAAGTTGTTGCTTAATACAGGTTGCTTTATTGTAACACACATACTGGATAAGTATAATACACGGTGTTGTCATTGTTTTAATTATCTGACTGGTCCCAACTGTGTTATATTGTAGTGACAAGTTTGTCAAAACAACAAATCCACAAAATATTATAGCTAACGGTATAACTTTTAATATTCCGATGTACTTAAACTTGAAAACACGAATAAAAATGCACACTTTTAAAAGAAAGAAGGTTATCAAAAAATGAATTGCTACAAGTGAATAGCTGCTAATCACTTGTTTTGAATAAATCCATTTATTCAAGTTTATTAGTACAGGAGAAGCTATAAAATTCAGTGAAAAAATTAAAACGACCCTGTAGTCACACAAATGAATTACGTCAGTGTTTGTTATTTGTTCCATTTTCCTAGAATGATCTATGAGACTGTTAATATCCTATAAATTCAGTTGTTAACGAATTTTTTCAATAGCTTTTGTATATATTTTATTGTTCTCGTGATGATATAAATAAATTCATGAGTTTCGATATCAACATTTTCACGCGGATTGGCAACGCTTAAGCAAAGATATGTATTATATGCCATCACACGATTTTACGCCAGGAAGATCGTTCCTCTTAATATCGCAGAAAGTGACAATGATATTTAAACTTTGAATTTGAACATTTTTGTCTTATTCCATTTTTGAGAAGGAAATTCGACTTTCTTGAATGTCATGCAAAAACAAAATTGAAAACCATGCAATTCAGAAAAATATATTATAGTTAACTGTGAAATAATAAAAGCTACGCTTGACGTTTTCGTTAACAACACGCGACACTTATAGTGTTAGTTACGTTCCATAAATTATGCACCGAGGGTGTGCAACCTTAAATCTGATAAAACAACGTTAACCTGATGTTTAAACACTGTCTTATTCAAAACGGTCTAGCTACACTTTACATGCATAATGCAGTATTGATTTATTTTTCTATCAATACATACTTGGTTTTCTAGGCTACCGTTTTTGTAACAATATCTTTGCAAACGGACATATATGGCCTTCAGCTTCATTTTCCGTTTAAAAAGTAAGTTGCACATGCATAAATATTACGGAAACATTGTATAACCGGGTCTTCAGAATCAAAATGACAGCTGTAAATTCGTGACATCATCGGGGTATAAACATATTACCTTGTCTTAGAACAGTATCGGAATATAAAGTAATGGTTGAAGTCATTTTAATACATGTATATGCATGAATATTTATAAATATAAAGACAATATTCTGGTTTAAAAGTACAGTAAGTTCTTAGTTTATTTCTATCACTTCCCGAGCTACCAATATGTATATTTATACTTTCATGCCTGTCATTAACAAAACTATCCATAGCTGACTTGCAAACAATATAAGAAATATGATGCTTAGGAGCAAGATTCACAATACCACACTTCCATTCTAAATGACATTATTTAATTTAGCTTTTCCATATGTGTACCAGGTTTTGCAGGAATTGTTTGCTCTGTATGAAGCCCATTATGCAATCCGTTTAATTATCCGGACATTGGCAGTATTACATAGTCGTGCCCAAAAAAATAATCACACTTTTCAATTTACGAACAACTGGAGGCTGCCAGGCCATCTCTCCCGCAAATGATGCGCCGAGTGTATAGTTGCCAAAGCCTAGATTAAACCTCATAGCACGATTATGAACAGCATTAACAAAAGAGAAAGATCGACAGCCCAAAACTGCTTCGCCATAACTGATAAGCGGCCAAACAGTAAAGTCATAAAGTTAGCTATAAACATTATAAGAGACTCCACCTACTGATTTGCATTTTGCAATGACTAAACCAAGAGCACGACTTGCGCGGCTAGCATGGCTTGCAATTTAGGCCACAAACTAAGAAGTTACATTAAAATCTAGATGCTTATTGAGAACTGGCCCAAGATAGGTATGTTTATCTGCAACTTCAGTAATATCATTTCCTCGTGAAATCAATGTATTTCTTTTGGTAACTGACATCGGTGTAAAATGAACATTTTTTACTCTTTATGCAGTTGATAATCATATCATTAGCACTACACCAGTAGTTTACAGAAGACCGGTTCTGACGCACCTTCCAGGTGTCCGCCTTTCAGGCGCACCATAACACAGCCTTCTGTATACTACTCTCATTTACGTTTGATTATAGTATGTAAACCGCGTTTGAAAAAAAATAGAATTATTTTCTAAACTATACTATAGAAATGGAATCGAACAAAGTACACGAAATTGTAGTCAAAACAAAACACGGAGAACTTTCAGACGTACAATTGGTGCAAAAAATATATAACAAAGACATAGAGTCATTAGTTTTATATGAAGTTTTACAGTAAACATTACCAAGATGTGTCATATTTAAAAACGGCAGCAGAGAACAATGTAAGAACAGACAATTACCAAATATGGATATTTGTGGCTACCACAGACAGAGACAAATCAAAAGCCTATGTAAACCCACCCCATGTTTGAGATGTGGGAATCCAACAACGTCTAAAATATATGTATGCAAACCATGTGGTTGGCTAATGTACTAGCTTATATAGGATTTATCTTTAAATTTTCTTCTCTGAAACCACAAGGCCTAGAGCTTAGATATTTATCATGCTGCATTACCCGGTGACAATCTACATATATTTTTTAAATCATGACCCTGCGGGTCACAATTGACAGAAGGTTTAAAAACAATTTCGTAAAAACAATAAAGAGGAAAAGCATAAGCCTCTGGTCAAAATTGACCCTTTCTGCTATTGATGACCTTCTATTTTAGCCAATGGTAGCTCGGTGAGAGATATAGGGCCATCTTGGCCCTCTTGTTCATCATACCCGCCTCGAGATGAAGACCCAATGGAGTATTACTGATGTGGATTGAAACTTTTTGCACCAGCTCGCAACATATATAACTTTCCACTTTTAATTTCTTTTTGTTTTCTTATAAGAATACAATCAACGAGCAGGTATATTTACAGATTTTTTTTCACATTTTGCTATACATAGGAAAAACATTTCCATACTGTTTTTTTGACAGTATTTTTTTCTTATTGTAGAAGACAAATTTTCCTAAACGTATCTTTAAATAGAAATGATAAGGACGTTAGTTGTTGTTTCCTTTTAAAAAAATAACTGCCAAAATAAACGGAAAGAACTTGTAACACATACAAACACTAACTTCGTGATGTATGCTTTGTTGCACTATATAAGTACCTGTACAGGTATTTACGCGATATATCATCGATTTTCTTTCTTTGATATTCATTTGTAAAAAATCGAGAACTTGTTCGCAACAGACTAACTTCCTTTTTCATCGCAAATTCATTGCAGTCCCGCTGCCATTCGCTGCAGATTTGTATTTTATGGAAATGCATATTGTTATCTTACATGTATAATATCACATCTATATTGGTACTTCTGTGTGGTACATTGCAGTCGTGTATTCCAGTAATCGCAGCTTGTATTTTTTTCAAAATGCATATTGTTATCTGATATATCACAGATATATTGTTACTACATTGTGGTAGATAACTAAAAGCAAACTGAAACAATTTAATGATTATAAGCAGCCAGTACTTGTACTTGTGTATTTTTGTGCTCGTTAGTATCTATGGCAATCCTAATACGAATCTAAACGGTTAAATCATTTGAAAATTTACTATAAAGCTAATGCTTGCGGCGCTTTTCAGAATTAAGTAAAACCTAAGTCAAAAATCGTATTACATCATGAATTTATAACATTTATTTCCAATCGCTTTTTCCATAATAAGCAATTAGATCAATAAATACCACGTTCTAGTTCGTGCTTTCCTTTTATACTTTTAAACAAAAAACTTACATTTTAAAAATACATAACCTATGAACAATTATATTTTTGTTCTCGCTATTCTCTAATATAATACAGAGGGAGATGGTGCGCATGCGCAAGGATGGCGGACATGTTTTCTCTGTGCTGAAGAAAGAGAACAACAATCGTTGAAAATCCAGAGTTTTAGGGAGAGTTTATTCTAAAGGAGGTGTTAAACTTAACGACTAAACAACGATTTATATATTAGCTTACAAATTGTTTGCTTAGGAGAAGATTATTTGACAAAATTCAAATTTGTTGGGTTCGCATGTGAATTCTTTTGTTTGGCAATATTTTTGGTGCCATTTTCAAAAAGCAAAATTACAAAAATGCTAGTGGTATTAGCGGTATAATAGAGGTATAATCATATATTTAGAGTTTTTCTAGATATAAAACTGGAAAGTATTTAATATTTTTCATAACAGTAAATATACTCTAAGTGAAAAATTTCAATTGGAGCAGGTGAGTCCTCCATTTTTAATTTTCGTCCCTCCGCATTTTCGCACCAGGGTTAAAATTATCTCACAGCGAGATGTTCCTCATAACAAGAAATTTTGGTATCTCACTGTGTTAAGCTTCACGCTTACCAGTACTCTGGCTGATAGCTTGACCGAACATTTGTAATATTGATATTATTACAGTTGTGTGCCTTCCGTTAAAAAACGGTGTATATAGTTTATCCGTCTTAACAAACGGTGTTTATAATACATTACTTTGTGTAAATAACATTAATATTTTTACATGATGCTGTAGGTACCCTCCTGCCGTAGTAGACTTTTTCACAAGTTTTGGTATAGAGATGTTGTAGGGACTGCCCTGCCGTCTCACCACACCATTACATCATCTACCTATTTTCAAATTATTTAAGTCACATTATCAGATTAACACGGTGTGGAGCTGTTGTAGGGACTGCCCACCTTCGCTATACAGACACATAAATAGCTATTCACAACACATAGTACACTTATGGCCGCACTTATGCGAACAATTTTTAATGGCAAGTTGTGTTATCAAAAAAATAAAAATAAAAAAAATACCAAGATAGAGAGGGTGCGTCTACTTCGTTTCTGGTGAGTATAGGAAGGTGTTTCTATTCACAGTAAGGGTAACTACGTCAAGCCCGAGTCAGACTCATTTGAACATCCGGGTTTACATTTTGAATGGAATACTAGGTCAGGTAGAAACACTAGTGAAGGGATATCAGAACTTTGGAAACACATTCAAAATGCTCAACCTCAAAGTCTAGTGTTGCTATGGTGTGCTACTTGTGATATCACCAACACAGTAGGTAAATACATATTCCCAAGGTATAACAGCACAGAAGAATTTATATTAATAAAATAAGAACAGAAAGTAGAAAGTATATAGGCTTATACTAATAACACAAATTGTACAATCTCATTCAACACTAATTTTCACTGAACACCAGTACACACAACATAAATCTACAGCATACTTACATACATACATATAAACATAGTATTGTAGTGATGTTGTAGCGACTGCCCTGCCGTCACACATTCAAACCAAACTGCACATATACACATTCAAAAGCTGTCGTTATTCTGAAAGCCAGGGTTGGGGTCAATTACTTCCAAATCTAATGCATTAAATAAGCATTACTTGCTGAAATTTCAGCATTAAATTAGCATTAGCATTACCTATTGTTTCAAAAGTAATGCATTAGCATTAGCATTGACTCAAGCAATTTGAACCTTAAATTCAGAACTCAGTTTTATTACTTTTGAGTTCAATATATTTACAGAATAACAACTTTAACTGCCTACTTAATTTCATAAGCAGACAGGTGAACAGACTATAAATTTATAACTGGTCCACTGATCATAAATTACAAATCATTTCTCTGTTCTATTGGCAGTTTACTATAGTGGTCATTTACTGTTTGAGTTCATATTGTGCAAATCCTGACAACAAAATACATCTTAAAATAACTATGTTCATGTCATTAGTAAAATAAAGAAAATGCATGTATTATTATGATACATGTTCCGATCACACATCCTGGGGGTACAAACCGTCTATTAACAGGACATTTCAAGAGGGTTTGCTCACCCCAGAATACATTGTAACGAAGTCAATAAATTGAGTTATATTTATGTTATTTTATTTCATGCTTGCAAAGTTGGATTTAGACACAATTATCAAGATGAACATACATTCTTTGAAGATGAAAAAGATGTAAGATCATGGTAACTGATTTTTAGGATGAAAAATAATAATTGTATGTAATTCTACCTCAACTGCTTTCATTTAAGGCTTATAGCACAAGACTCTGAACAACGTAATGGCGTGACTTACCAAGTATTTACCTGATTGGCATTTTGGACTGACAAATCAAAATGAAGGTAAAATTGGGTCATTAATTGATGATTTAAAGTTAATATTTTCTACTAAGTGTATACAAATAACTGTTTGTTTGTGTGGAAAGTTTATATTTTTATGACAAATATGTTTAAGCAACCTACCAATTATTGACAAAGCTGGTATTGACTATTGCTATATTGATATTCTATAATGCAGTGGCAACAGATCAGCATGTTATGACTGTGAAATAAGGTTTAGTTATAGCAGCATTGCCAGCTGGCATTCTTAAAACCTGGTTTGACATGTCAGCTTAATGTGTGTTTTCTTTATTCATTGCAGGACAAGTTCTACAGAGCTTGGAGTTGTTTTCTGTCAGACTAGACTGGTGCAAACAGTCCATCTGAATGGGTTTTTGCTGTAAAAGCCAGAATACAGGTCATCAGTAATGAAGTGGCTTTATTACTCTCTAGAAATCAGACATAAACACTGACTGACAATATATATAATATGTTGGGAACAAAGAGATGCAGCACCATGTCACCTGATTTCTTTTATTGTGAAAAACTTGCCCAGCTCCAAAGGGATCTCTTGGGTCCCGGTACCTGAACTGGCCATAACCTTTACTGCATGGACCAGTCCAAACCACACATTCATTTTTCTCATGCCTTTGAGAATAAAACTTCAACTTCTCTTCACATTTCTGATAAAATCTTCCATTTTTAAATAAATTTCAAACTTTTAATGTTTGAAGCTTTCAGTTTAATAACAATGGACTACCTCTTGGTTAAATTAAATGGCATAGAGCAGTATAAGCATACATGTACTTAAACAATTTAAATAAATATATATATAACCATGAGATAATTTATGTATATTTTTAACTTTTAATTTCTATATACATGTTCATGTACACAGTGCTTCATGGAACTTTTTAC
Organism: Saxidomus purpurata; assembly: GCA_022818135.1. Taxonomy (NCBI): domain Eukaryota; kingdom Metazoa; phylum Mollusca; class Bivalvia; order Venerida; family Veneridae; genus Saxidomus; species Saxidomus purpurata. The sequence continues at coordinate 52,107,546 of JAFMSR010000010.1, forward strand.
TGTTGCAGTGCACTAACTAGGTAACATCTACGTGCATGACTTCTACTTTGGTGTAATTATCAGTTTTGTTTTTGAAAGTTAGACTATTCACTGAAAATCTTCCGACCGGTTAACCGGTTAACCGGTTAACCGTTTGAAATGTCAAAAACGTCGGATGCCGAGATCGGGACTTTTTTTCTTGGGTATTATTTATCGTTACACCGTTACTTCGGTATAGTATAATACATGGATTAATCCTTAGACTGCAGACGGGTCGTACCGATAATAGCCTCTTTAGAGGATGGTGGACCTAATAAGCACGATTACAAACAAAAAACTTAGACTGCAGCCTGCCTATTTTGAAGAAGAATAAAAGCATTATGAACTATTTGTACATAACTGAAATAGTGTTGAAAACGGTCTCTAGTAAACTGTTTGCCTAAATATAACTGAAATAAAGTTGAAAACTGTCATTGAACCAAACGACTACACGATGGTATACAACTATTTTAATTTTAAAATAACAAGAAAAAACAACGAACTATATCAAATACATCTGTGTAATGCATATTAATATTATTTACAATATCATAAAACAGTGACATCACTTGCACAATAAGCCTAAAATGAAATAATTGTAACCAACTCATTTTATTTCTGAGATTATTTCTATTTTTCAACAAAAATGTTATCAATGTCTCCTATTATCGTGTAGTATAATGATTTCAAATAAATTTTGCGAATACTTTTTTGCTAATTGCTTTTCATTTTAATTTCATTATGGTGCTTAGACAATAACCTATTAACATCAAACACTAATCTAAAAGGCCTTCGATCTTTAATAATAATAATTGTTACTACTCGAGAAATTTTACTTTAATGGGTTAGTTAGCCTAAACTGGGAATTTGAAACATTCGCACTTTTCTTTCGTATCACAGATTAACAATTATTCTAAAGTCAACAAAGCTATGCCTTGTCAAAACAAACTCTGTTGTTATGATAGTGTCCAATTAACATATTGACACTTATCACACCTCTCTATTTCCATGCACCGGGTTGCAACGTGTTTAAGGTTGGTGACAGCAATAAACAAACAAGATTTTTTCAATACATTTATTCATTTTATTGCAATTTTCTCTCGTTTTATCATATACATATTTATTTTTTGATAACCGGTTACCGATTTCGTAACCGGTTAATCGTTCGTTCGGTCGGTTAACCGGTTAACCGGTTAATCGTTGACATCCCTACTATTCAGTAAACATTGAAATCTTCGACAAAAGCTCAGAAAACAAGTAAGGAAGCACAACCTGGTCCTTCACACATAACCCTGGCACTCAGCAGTTCTGATTCCTCAGATGATGAAAATGTTAATTAGGAAGACAAGTGCTGTGTCTGCAAGTTATTTACTCCCAAGGAGGTCTCTGGTACAACATCCCTAATTTTTACCAAACGGGCTCAGTGTGATGGTGTTATAAATGACAGGCCCTGGCTGCACTGGACTCACGTGTGCTTTGCACAGAAGTGAGAGTGGTCAGAAGAGGAGACAAGTTCTTGTGTCCAGACTGCAAGGAAGAGTAATTAAAAATCAAATAAAACAAAACTGTACATATGTTATCTAGTTAAACTGTTGGAATTGTTAACATTTTTGTTGAAAAGGTTAAATAACTTTTGCTTAACATAAGAACCTATTAATTGACTTAAGTTGTGGCCTAATAGTAAAGTTATTCAGGGAATTATTGGATGACGTCATAACCGCGATCTGAATGGTAGTGAGAAAAAATGGCGGCCTCTTGATGGCATGTAAACATTGGTTACCTGTAACACTTGTTAAGAAATTAGTTGAATAAAATTTACTGGAGAGTGGTGGAAAACAAATTTATTTTTAAAGGTTAGTACCAAATCTCATTGACAGATATTTTTTTTTTTTTAATGCGGCCAAATCCTTAGGGTCGCGAATCATCCGCAATCGAGGATATTTTTCAATTTGAAAATGTTATACATTCTACCTGTCATTTCATTGGCGAATGAAAAGTTACCAACTTCCGGTCAAAAACAAGCTTTATTAATACGGCTGCGCGGAACGAAATTTAAAGTCAATATCTGGATTTTAGTTAATTTGTTATGATTTTGGAATTGTCACATTGTTTCGATGTGTTTCAATGGGAAAGACATCTTGTTGTCACAATCAGTTTGGACTCCTTTCTTTTGGTACATTTATGCACAGCCTATATACTATGGTGTCACGTTAGGAAAATGTTGTTGAAAATTCGAAACCGCGAAGGTGAAAACTCAAACTTTTTAACATCGCAGTTCGTAAGTATGCTATAAACTGATTTAAACACCGTAGGGACCAATATTTTAGGAAACTGACCGTTCTTGGGGAATTTTAGACCCGATTTGGTGCATTACTTACTACTAAGTTAAAGTTAGTATGTGCTTGGTCTCTGCTTTGCAGCGTTTGAATTGTCCTTTACTTGTGGCAGTTATATAGTTAGTCCTGAGGTTATACTGTGTTTGCTGATCTATTCTCATAGAAAGTCAATACAGGATGAGCAAGTTTGCACTCTCAGACTGTACTTCATCTCATAGTAGGATGATTCATTTTTCTTGTTAGCCTGGTTGTGGGTTAGTGCTGTGTCTGTTGACGTTGGTTTTACATTATTTTCATTGCATAAAAGTATAAATTTGTGAATCGTTATATCTGTAAAAGGTAAACGAGATTATCTACTTATGGCACTCAGATTTTGAGATAACGCAACATATTGCGTTTTCATAGGGTAATTGATCAGTCTTAAATAAATAATGTCAAACCTGAAGGATATCCATATAAATTCCGCGTATTTTGGTTTTTTCCTCAAGTGTCAATGTAAAGCCGGTTACATGATGACATTTATGCCTGTTATTTACAACAACAGAGAAGTATACAAGTTTAACTAATGAATGCACGAAAGTGTTTTCGTTGAAAATTTAATCTTGGCATCAAGGACCCTGTTGTTCGAAATTTTAACCAGCTGTTAAGCTAACAGTTGGTTGACTTCACCTCATAAAGACTATGTGCAGAACCCATGAGTCAAGGTCACAACTTAAGGTCAAACGTTTAAGCCTAACATTTCCTGTTCCCTCCTAGCTCCTTAACCTCTTAAAGGATTTTACTGAAACTCATGTAAGATGCTCACCGCATCAAGCCAATGTGTAGAATCCACGCGCCGGTCACGCTGGCTTAAGGTCAAGGTCACAACTTAAGGTCAATTATTATATGCAACCTGTTTTTACGGTAATAGCTATCGAGCTCGTCCTGATAATGAGTCTGCATAGTTACATCCCTTTGCAAAAGCGCCTTTTTGTAGTTCCGGTCAAATCGTCGCGGGGACGTTTGCCTCATGACTGTTAACATAATTAATTATGTCTCCCCCACCTCGGGGGGAGACATATTGTTTTTGCCCTGTCCGTCAGTCCGTCCGTCCGTCAGTCCGTCAGTCCGTCCGTCCATTCTTCGTTTCCGGACGATAACTAGAGTTCCTTTTGACCTACAGCTCTCAAACTTCATAGGATGAATGGTCTTATTGAGCAGATGATCCCTATTGTTTTTGGGGTCAGTAGTTCAAAGGTCAAGGTCACGTGACCGTTGGTCAATTTCTCGTTTCCGGATGATAACTAGAGTTCCTTTTGACCTACAGCCCTCAAACTTCATAGGATGATTGGTCTTATAGAGCTGATGATCCCTATTGTTTTTGGGGTCAGTAGGTCAAAGGTCAAGGTCACCTGACCGTTGGTCAATTTCTCGTTTCCGGATGATAACTAGAGTTCCTTTAGACCTAAGACCTCAAACTTCATAGGATGATTGGTCTTATAGAGCAGATGATCCCTATTGTTTTTGGGGTCAGTAGGTCAAAGGTCAAGGTCACAGTGACCGTTGGTCAATTTCTCATTTCCGGATGATAACTAGAGTTCCTTTTGACCTACAACCCTCAAACTGGGGGAGTCCGTCAGTCCGTCCGTCCATTCTTCGTTTCCGGACGATAACTAGAGTTCCTTTTGACCTACAGCTCTCAAACTTCATAGGATGAATGGTCTTATTGAGCAGATGATCCCTATTGTTTTTGGGGTCAGTAGTTCAAAGGTCAAGGTCACGTGACCGTTGGTCAATTTCTCGTTTCCGGATGATAACTAGAGTTCCTTTTGACCTACAGCCCTCAAACTTCATAGGATGATTGGTCTTATAGAGCTGATGATCCCTATTGTTTTTGGGGTCAGTAGGTCAAAGGTCAAGGTCATACTGACCGTTTGTCAATTTCTCGTTTCCGGATGATAACTAGAGTTCCTTTAGACCTACAGACCTCAAACTTCATAGGATGATTGGTCTTATTGAGCAGATGATCCCTATTGTTTTTGGGGTCAGTAGTTCAAAGGTCAAGGTCACAGTGACCGTTGGTCAATTTCTCGTTATAATTTGGGGTCACTAACTCAAAGGTCAAGGTCATAAGGGGGGAGACAAGTTTTTTTGTGAAAAACAATCTCTAGTTTTTTTTGTTTAGGACCGTTTTATGTAGGCCGTTGAAGGTAAATATGGACATATATATTGTAAATTCCATTTATTTCATGTATGCTATAGGTTTAAGAACATAAAGACGTGTAATTAGATGTTTTTATGCTGATTTCAGTTTTTGCAATTGAATTTGTAAACTGCATTTCAATTATGAATGTCTACTGTTTCAGTTTGACGTAGATTGATAGACTGCGTATACAAGTATAATAAAGGTCGAAAATATTCAGTTCATCTTATGGGTTTTGTCTTGTCCCTAAATTTTTAAATTACGAACCATATGGCAACAACGTTCGCAGCCTGCACCCTGTTTCTTACTTATTACATTTAAAATTAGGAAAAGCCTAAGCGACAACCAAAGATTACAAGAATTGGACGAATTAGTGTAATAAAGTTCACGAGCCCTTTCTTGTATGAAAATCGTAAAAGTTAAAGGCCAGTGATGGCCCTTAAAATCAGACCTGAGCTCCATTGCATTTACTGGACACCGTCATCTTCACTGTCATGTGCATTATAAGAGAATAACTCTGAAATCAGCTAGTGATTTATGAGAAAAATGTCTCTTCATTCCTGCAATGTAAGTTCGTTCATGTTTTTAGCAACTCATTACTTTATAAATATGGATGACAAAACTGCAATGCCATTTACACATAATTGAGAGCAAGGACAATGTAAAATAATCTGCAATCTTTTTTGATACAGAAGCACATGAAAGAACACAATCGCATGACATTTTAACGGTTAAGATTCAAATGATTTACACCCCTACTAACTTATTTACAAAAGGTAAGAACCCGATTTCGTGAAGTTTTAAAGATAAACTTTGCAATTATTGATTTTTACAGCGGCTTTATTTATGAACATTTTATATGTCTTTTCAGAACTGATGGAACTAAAATGTTCGATTTTAAGAAGTTCTATAATACTCTGTCTATTTGCTGGCTTTAACATCGTGCTCATGTACATGTACTACTTAGGTAAACATTTTTCACAGAAATAACAAAGTGCCTGTGCATGTAAATAAATAGTCTTTGCCACTCTTTGGTTACAAATATAATATAACTTGTCCATAAGTCAAGTTAGTTTTAAATAAGCAATTTCTTGATTGTTTGAGGACAACTTGTGGCACTGAATGTACGGCAGTTATGTGGATCGTTGCATCCCTATCAAATTGTTGGTATTACATACATTGACAGTTTTATTTTGTTTTAAAGATTTCAGACCACACATACTTCAAATGGAACCTTATCATGCTGAAGATAAGTTACAACCTGACCAGTCACATGATGATAAGTTTCAGTTTGTATCAAATGATACAGCTATACTTGTATATTCTGCATACTTTGATAGCAGGTAATTTAACCATTTATTTCACAACAGGTGCACCGTTAAATGCGATAACTTGATATTTTCTTCTACTCATTTAGACTCGAGATCAATTTATTTTTATTTTTTGATTTCTTATTGCAAACAAATTATTCGAGTAAATACGCTTGTATTATGGCTACTGCATATATCTTTAGTAAAACTATGTTTGTACTGTATTTCTGATAATTTGCACTGTGTATGGGGGCGGACCTTAAATATGATATATCGATAATAGATAATTTGATCTATCTACAATAGAGAACAGTCACGTTAGCGTAACAGAGCTATTGTGCCATAACACAATGAAGAAAGAGTATTGTTGACTCGAATAATTATGTCACCCTTCCCCTATGGCCTTTCGGTCGAATTAAAAAGCAGGTATTATATATCGAATGGAAAACTTTAATGTTATATTCTAATTGCCATTTTCAATTCAATTGGACTAAAGTAAGGTTCATTTGCTTGTACGATTCAAACAGGAAGACAGCATCATGCGTAATGTTTAATGTTTCAATGAAAATGAACAATTTATATTGTTTTCTGTTTCAGGAATCATACAGCTCGTGTTATTGGTATAACAAAGTTGAAATCGCCTACACTGTATTGCTTTCTTAGATATTTCGGCAAACAATCTAAATATATCAAGGCGAAGGTAGTAATCATGCCTGATCATCATGGAAAACCGTACGTATTCTATTCTACGTAACTTTATTTTTATGACCGTGATTTGTCATATACATGAAACCTTTAGCAATATGGTTCTTTACACCAGGCCAGATTTTATTCTGAGCAATTTTATTAAAAATTCATACAGCACAAATAAAAAATTATTAAAACTAGCGCCCATGTAACTTTATCAGGTAACTTTAACGTCATAATTACCTGAATGGATGATCCCTTCCAGTGCCCAAGTTGTGGTAGTGTCCTAGGCATGACACATATAATTCCACACACACACACACACACAAAAACACCCCACCTCTCTCTCTCTCTCTCTCTCTCTCTCTCTCTCTCTCTCTCTCTCTCTCTCTCTCTCTCTCTCTCTCTCTCTCTCTCTCTCTCTCTCTCTCTCTCTCTCTCTCTCTCTCCTCTCTCTCTCTCTCTCTCTCTCTCTCTCTCTCTCTCTCTCTCTCCTCTCTCTCTCTCTCTCTCTCATTTACCATCCGGGGTGAATCACGGGAGCGATTAATATATGTTCGCAAAAGAACTTGATTCGCAATCGTGATTAAATAAATTAGTATTAAATTGATTTCTTTATCTGGTTATCGGCACCATTTACTGCTTCATCTATCGCGCTTTGTACCAGACTAGACTTACTGTTTACATTTGGTGTGAATGTCATTTAACAGCGGATAGGAACTGTACATAGGATTGATGGGTTAAAATTATGGCAAGTCTTTTTAAACTGACAGCAATTACTACCCAGGCAGCAAGATCCTGATATCAAATGTACCTGTCAGTTATAAAGTGTTATTTAAAACGTAACGTGCAGTGAGTGAGTAATGATTGAATGTAAACATCTACGCATTGCCGATCTGAGCAGCCGACACAAATAATACTTGTTAACTCACATTAGTTTATCCTATACTATCACAGAATTTGGAACAACATATAGTTTCACTTGATTTTCTTGATGTTTAACTGCTCTCTGTGGCATGCAGTGTGTCAGTTATGCATGAGACACAAGCACATTTATCTACAAACTGTCTATTTTTTTCTGGAGTTTTGATGGATACTGTGTCAGAAGGGTAAATATAAATATGTAAGAAAGAAATACACATGCCTTTACAGGACTGAGGAATACATTGGCTTCTATAGCATTTTATCTTTTTAAATATACTTCTTGTTTCAAGCAATCAAGTAAAGGTTTAGCTCCTCAACGTTGTTTGTAATAAATTATAAGGCACTAAAACCAAATGAACTTTACTTTCAAAACTAAGATTGATTTTGTTTTCCGGTATTACACATGTAAGACCAGGTCCCGGTTGTTCCAAAATTCAAGAGGCTGTTAAGTTAACCCGTCGGTTAAATTTGGACTCGAAATACTAGTTGATGTGGGAAAAACAAGTGTGCTACTTTAAAGAGATTTTGTAGTCCACTGACCTTAATGACTATCATACATTATTAAGTTATTAAAAATGTTTAAATACAACCCCAAATTTAAATCGACTGTTAGTTTAACTGCTGATTACAGTTTCAAACAACCGAATCCAGAAGTTCATAGCTAGTACGCAATAACATGATAGAATACATAAAGTTATCCATAATCACAATTAAACACAGCACTCATCAACAGCCAACTTTTACACACAGAAGGATAATTTTTTTAAATATTTGAAAATGCAGCAGACAAGAGTCACATTGCAACATAAACATAAACTACATAAAAGCAGTAATTTTGTTGAGTGCACATTCATAATGTACACACAATACAGCAGTTAACAAGCACACCAATAAGTTATAGGTTCAAGTTGAGGTTACGCCTCCAACGATCAGTTACTCGTTATGTTGGTAATTAGAAGTTTAAATCGCTGTGTAGCATGCCAACCGGACTGTTCCCCGGACTCAACCTAACAGCAAGATGTATAAATCAAATTCATCCCCGTTGAGATAAGTTCTAACATTAGCAACAGAGTTAATTAGATTATGTGTCATTTTTTTAAAAAAGTCTTGAAATGTAGAAGGTACTCATAAACGAGACTTTGTGAGGCATCTTGAAAAATGTGTATATGTATATCACAATAATGTTAATTGGCCGAAATAACCTTACAAGAGAGTTTTCATACGTAAACATTATTTTCTACTTTTAGATATAAGCCAATATGTATAGTGTGTGGTCTTAAAAGTCTTGAAGTGCCGTATCAATTGTCTATCTCGAAAGACACAAACATTAACAAAACTAGTAATATCTTGAATGTTAAAATGATTCAAAATAATGTAAGGTCTATAAGAGGTAACTTCACGGTGTGCTTGTCTCCGCTTCACTCTTTATTCAAGGCAGAACGGCGCCTTTTGGAGTGGCTTGAACTGAATATCTTACTAGGGGTTGCAAACTTCTATGTGTATGTTCACAGCTGTACGAAGAATGTAATGCAACATCTACAGACTTACCAGAGAAAAGGCTATGTTGTCGTCATTAACTGGCCATTGCCGTCGTATCTCTGTAAATCCACTGGAAAGAAATTGCACTATTTCGGGCAAATGGCAGCATTGAACGATTGTCTTTACCGAACAAAGGGATACAGTTCATACGTAGTAAGTCTTGATGTTGATGAATTCATTATTCCGCAACTAGAACAAGACAAAACATGGAATGATATGCTGTTGAGACTTCCAAAAGCGTCTGCTTATAATTTTCGGAATGTTTTTTTCTTTAAAAATAATAGCAATACGAATACAACCCTTGGACTTATAACACAGTCACGTTTCTTCAGAGAAGATCTGATATACAAACAACACGTTAGATCAAAATATTTTGCTGTTGCTGATAACACGGAAATATTAGGCATTCATTATCCCTGGAAACTGAAGGGGATTGACCATACTGTCAGTCATAAGATTGGGTTAGTGCATCACTATAGAGAGAAAGTTTATAGATATACTAAAGACAAAGGCATTCAAAATGATATCACAAAGAAATACGCCCGTGAGCTTCAGAAACGAATGGTAGGAATCTGGAACAAGAAATAATAAGTGTGTGATTCATGTGCAACATTACTAAATATCATTTAGATATGTATTTATTGTGTTTTTAAGTAATTCTTTGCTCCTTAATGTGTTGTAGCATTTAATGTACATTTCTTTTACTTCGTACGCATTTAATCACATTTCTGCACAGGATATGGTTGGTTATATTCCTAAATACATGTAGCTATAACATGTCAACCTTATAGCACATCCAAATGTGTTAGCAATGTAATGTTTTCCTTCACACATTGTTGTTTAATTCAATGTATTAGCTGAAACCACGTCATACATTTTCTCGTCATCAATGCAATTTTGCGGCTTAATGGTAATGTCACAAGAGCGATAAAATTCATTGGAAAAGCTGGTTTCGCAATTAAGCCATAACTAATCATTATTGTTTATGTCCGGGCCTCGTTAAAACGTTTAACTCATAGAATGTGTACATTTAGGAATGTTATTCTTCATTTAGATTGTTCATAATCACAGTCCACCCTGGGATTTTTCACCAGGTGAACTTGCTAAGACTTCTGACAGGCGCAGGTTGAAGATACAGATGCAGATATAAGGGAATAAAGATACCTAGCTCTTTTACGAATAGTCCCCTTGGTTCTTTTACATGCCCGTTTTATAGGACCGATGCACGTGTGACTACCTTCGGGTTTCTAACCAGCTAGTCACTAGAAGGGTGGGAAAGATTGAAAAGCATTCCTGAAATTTCTGACCTCCTGATTGGTAGTCCAGAGCGTTAACCACTTGACCAAATTGCATTCTCCCTGTATGATTTTATGGTTGAAGTACAGTATACGTTCTCTGCGTGTGAACTATTCTTAGTACATTGTACTTGAAATATCTCGCAAAGTAATATCACGTTTGACTGCACTAATGTCATTTTCTAGATTCTCTGATCACTTTTGGCCTCCATTACCATTAATACGTACGGCAGATAGTCAACTCTTGAATTTGCATCGGCTCTGGCAACAGGTAGTTTTAGTATGTGGTGTGATATCAAAGTACATTTAAGAACTCGGGGTGATTTGGTTGTCTTTAATCTTAATTTAAACGGATTGATACGTGCTGAGCCTACCTGCATATTGCTAAATACACGTTGGAATATGGCTCTCTCCACTACATGTATATGAAAACTTTCATTTGTCCCGAATTTGCATAAATCAATGTTTCGTCATTAAATACAGGTTCTGCATGATGCCTAATCGTATGCCTGTGGGGCTACGCTGTAAGAAGCATACTGTACCTCGGTATTTATTAAAATGCTGTCAAAGAATAGTTCTGTTAAACTACATGAGTGGGATTAAGGTTTTTATGTACTTATTTAATTGAAATCCTTTTAAAGGAGAATTTGTTAATGTCTAAAATGCATTGTATAAAGATATTCTTAGGTTCTATAGAAAATATGTAAAAGCATGAAAACATCAATGTGAGAAGTGAATCATTTAAGTACAATCTGTTGAATGGTGTCTTTCAGTGTTATGTGTAGAAAAAGCAAGGGTTAACTTTAATTCTATGAGTTTTAAACGTAAGATTTTTAGTAGACTCAAATGGAAAACTTTGTTGCATTTATCAAACGTACAAATCAATAAAACTTTAAATAATCCTGTAGCATTTTGACATTGTTTTTATCTTTTGGTTTAATCATAAATGATCATTTCAACAGGCTCAAAGAGCAGATTTTTAAAAGGACATATCATAAAGGCGACCTTATCATCAAAAATGTCGATGGAAGAAGACCTTTGCTTCAGATTTAAGTGGCTGAAGATAACGTTCATATCAGAAGTCTCGTTGGCGTGGGTGCGTGGGTATACAAATACACATACCTGTTTCTAGTACCTAAAATCACTCCTGTCAAAATGGTTAACTCGTTGGAACTCGAGGAACTGCTGATCTGGTTAATGTGTTCCTTTTGGAACTTTATGGGCACCTTCTTTCCCGCCAAATGGTCAACCATTAAATATCCATGCATCAACATGAACACCCATAAACATGAAAGCTATTATGAAATTTATATATTTCATCTTAATATTACGTAATGCGTGTGGGTACGTAAGTACTACTGATTATATAAACTTTCAACTTATAAAACATTATCTCTATTCTGATATACATGGATTACTTTTTCAACTTTATGTCAAATGAAATATAATTTTGAGTTTTATGTAAAAATACAAACTGTAAATATTCAAATGTGTTTTCCTAATTGCTTGATTGCTCTAAAAATTACCTGATGTATTATGCGACAATATTGAACTGGCACTCATGAATATTTCGTATGTGGTCGGTAATCTTCTGATAAAAATATAACAAGCGGTTGATATAAAATATCAATTTCTTACTGTACCATATATCGCTTTCCGTAATGGTGTAGTGGATCAGGCATTTGATTGCCAATCCAGCGTATGCAGGTTCGAGTCGTGCTTGATTTTTAGTTTTACATTTTTTTTATCGTTTCGTTGCATTAAATGTATTCACTATTGTATTTGTTCAGCACGGGGTTTCAAGATTTTTAATGACTATTTGATATTTGAGCATTCTTTCTCCGTCGTCCTGCATACATTTGTTTATAGAGCTGAAAATGTCGACTAGCAAATCATCTTGAAAAACAGATACGCTCTTAAGATAAGATTGCCTCGGCTAATATATCGAAGGATTTCGAAGATAACCCAGGGACAGACGGAAAAAACTTAATTCAACGGACGATGTAATTTTATGTTATTCCTGAAATGCCATGAATATCAATAGTAAGTATTAATACATAAAAAATAAAAACACAGAAAACAAAGCAAAGTTAACCAACAATCATAGAATATATAAAAGCGAAAATGATATATAAGACAGTGTTACAAATTAAATAGAAATACTCCTATCAAAATTAAAATAATTTGTGCAGGATTCGAACCCATTGAACCTTGCATACAAGTTAGGCACGCTGTCTCTGCGGCGTGAACCTCAGTCGATGAAATGTATTTGTTCGATATGATAATCAATTGAAACAACGAAAACACGGCCGAACGTACCCGAAGATATTGGCGAAGATTAATGAGTGCCAGGTTAATATTGGCGCATAATATTATACAGTTCGATTTCTAGGTCATACGTGTGTTTGTACTTTAAAATAGACCGCTCCAGTGTGGAGGTAAGTCGGCTGAATAATTTTTTATTTATACATAAATTTGACAAAAGGAAATCGTGCAGCGCTGGTAGTGCGCTAAAAGCGAGATATACATTTTATTTTACGCTGGTTCGAGCCCTGGTGGGACTACATTTTTAGTAATTTTATAATTTTCCCTTTATTTCCAATTGAAGAAAAATAGAAACAATGATGCAAGCTTACTCTGAAGAGGGGAAATCATAACGATGTGTGTAAATACTTCTAAACAAAAACGCAAATGCTGGAGATGCGGTATAATACAGCTGCACACCTATATTACAGAAAACGTAGATGTTTTTCACTACATGTATGGGAAAGATGCAGACAGGGCATAATGTGAGCTATATGTGACTTTTTCTTTAGTCAAGCGTTTAAAAGTATTTGCCATTTTTTATATCACATTTAACTCAAGGAAAGATGAAGTCGTGTTTTCTTAATATAAAAGCCTGTAATGCAAATGCTGGCTTTTCTAGTTTTTATTCGTCGTTTTGCTTTCACAAGCAAAAACTCAACAAGAGAATGTGATAGGGAATGTTTTGCTGTACTTTACTGTCCATAAAAAGACTAAAATGTAATGACGACTAAAATAAAGTGACATGAAATATCTGAAACAAAATGTAACAAGGTTGTGTTATCGTCTATATTTTATTTCCTTGTTCTTGCACTCGTTGTCTCCCTTGGATTGATTGTCGTTCACGGTTTCCCGCCGTTTTTGGTCACGTGATTCGCAGTACTTGAAAGTAAGTTAAAGCAGGTGGATGTGCTGGCATCTCATCTGGGATTGGGTAGTTGTGTTTGGAGTCCCTGCTTAAGGAATGTGTTGGTGAATTGGACACCTGTATATAAGCTGTTTATAAGTATTTTGACCGTGTTTTGTACATGTTGAATAAATTCAAGATGGCGGTAACTTAAAATTTTTTGTTACACTTTACAGTAACTGAATTTATAACATCTTAATAATGACTTCACTGTGTTCTATCTTTATCACACTTGTTCTTATTTACAGTCAGCATGGTTTCCAGCACAGCACTCCACCGGGCGTTTGAGAGATTTGTGAATGAGTGACTCAGTCCACAATTGGTATGTTTTATTGTATTTTTGTTTATAGTTTGCATTCAGTGTATACATGTGTGTTATAATATGAGGAATTATTGGAAAGACGGCCACTAGATGTACAACTGATAAGACTATAACATGAGCAGAGTTAAGATGTTATTTCTTGAGTAAAGATAAGATATCATTTCTTACCTACATATTATGTTCTCATTACATTATTGTTATTATACATGTATAATTGAGTGTATTGTTCGTTACTTTCAGGGTTATATCATTTGAGATGTTTGGTCCATTTATTATGGAATCAAGAAAGACTGTGAATTACATAATGGATGAACTTCACTATATGTGTAGATGTGATTGAAATAGATGTAAAAAAGAAACTCTTTTAATTCTTTTAAATTATTGTTTCTTGATTAGTCAGTCAAAAATGGTCATTTTTCATTATGCTTTGTTAGTTTGTCATTGACTAAGGCTAACTCCTTTTCAATAGTTATTCTGAACATCAGGTACGATTTAAAATTTTCAAAACTAGGCAATATGTCTCTGTGTTTTGCTTGAAAAATGTAAGTTTTCATCGTAACTATTACAAAATTCATAGCATGCATATTTCTTCTTATTTCGGTTATACCAAAATATGCGTCTTCTTGTTTGATTTGATAGTACAATTTTGAGACTTTGTATTTAAAAAGTTGTTTAACTGATTCCATAAATGTTGGCTATGTCTAAATGTCCAAAAAAGGTGTTCAATTGTTTCTTCATACATGCTACAAAAATCACACAGCTTTGAATGTATTAATTTACATTTGAATAAAAAAACATGTGTTGGGACTAAGCGCATCAACAATTTGTACTGGAAATTTCTTATTTTTGTATCAATGGTTGTTTTGAAAATTTTACAATAAATTATTTTCCAATCTAGATCCTGTTTTTGAAGATTTTTTTCCCATGCTGATTCAGTTTTTAATTTTAAGATTTTAATGTTTTGTATTTGTACTGAATACAACATTTTATTCGGTTGTTTTGATTGTTTTAGTTTTTCTTGAATGTATTGTTCTCTCGGAGAGTTGGATAAATGTTCTTTTCTTAAGTTGTCTTTGATTTTCTTTGGTATATTACTAATAAGCTGATAGTATTTTAGGAAGTCATTATTTGGTATATTGTATTGTAATTGAAACATCTCAAAAGTATAAATTATTTTATTCTGTAATCAAAAAGATGTTCTAGATGTTTTATACCTTTATCATACCAGTTTTCATTATAAACCACTTGTTTTTTTGTATTTTTATTTTAGAGTTATTCCAAATTATCTGTTTTCCGTCTACGTTTTGCTCGAACGGCTTTATTGTATACCACGCTTTTTATATGTCTGAAAAGAAGCTATTTTTTAGACATAATTGTTCTGCGTGTCTTACCTTGTACACGGATATTGCAATCAAAAATAAGGTATCCTCCATATTGTTTTATACTATTTTCATAAATTATTTTCCAATATCCTTTGTTATCAGTGTCAGTAAGTCTTTTTATCCAACAAGGTTTAATTGAACACAAATATTTTATTAGGTCTACCATTTTTAAACCTTCTAATTCATATTCTAAAGTCAGCAAGCCTCGTTTGATTTTATCTGGTTTACCGTCCCATATGAAATTATACATAGTTTTACTTATATCTTTCAAAATGTCCTCGTGTAGATTTTGTAGTAGCGATAAGGGATATATTAGTTTTGGAAGTGCAAATGATTTAATAACTATAACTTTGCCAAGGCGAGTGAGTTTTCTGTGCTGTCATTGTTTTAAACAGTTTTTAAAACTTACAAGTTTTGGATCTAAGAATAATGTAATATTTTGTTGTGGATTATTTGTAAAAATCATGCCTAATGTTTTTGCATTTTCTGACGTCCATGTAAAATTCTTATTCTGACAATTAAATTTGTTTTTCTTAGTGATCCAATTCGCATAATAACGGATTTATCTCTATTTAGTTTGAGACCAGAAGCATATTCAAAGTTTGTTATTATTGATACTAACTTTTCAAATGATTCTTTAGCACCATTATTGAAAAAAGTTGCATCATCTGCAAATAAGGACTGTTTGATTTCTTTTTCGTGAACCTTTATGCCTTTCATAATTTTGACTTTAGCAATGAAATTTGTTAACAATTCTATACAGAGAATGAATAGTGAGGGTGATAGAGGGCATCCTTGTCTGAAACCTCGCTATATCTGGACAGGTTCAGAAAAATGACCATAATGCAATATAATACTTGATATATTTTTATGAAAGGTATTTACCCATCGTATAGATGAGATTCCAAAGTTAAAATGTTTGAAGCAGTTAGCCATGAATTTATGATCTAGGCTGTCAAAGGCTTTTTCAAAATCAGCGAAGAAAAGTAAACCTGGTTGTTCGTGTTCGTTTAGAAATTCGATAGTTTCAAATATTGTGCGTACATTTTCTCCTATATACCTTTCTTTTACAAATCCTGTTTGCGACTGACTTATTAACGTATTTAAAACGCTTTTCACCCTATTTGCTATCGCCTTTGTTGCAATTTTATAATCTACGTTTAATAAACTTATTGGTTGCCAGTTAATCAATAGTGATGTATTTTTATTTGGTTTGGCAGTAAAGACAAAATTACTTGTTTTTGTAGATCATTTAACTTTCCAATTTTGTATGAGTAGTTCATTGATTCTAAATGAACTATTTTTCTATCTTCCCAAAATAATTTATAAAATTCTACGGACATTCCGTCTGACCCCGGACTTTTTTTATTTTTCATATCTTTCAGCGCTTGAAAGCATTCATTTTCAGTTAGTTGACCATCGCATTTTATCTCATCTTCTTCATTCAATTAATTATTATTATCTGCAAAGAAACTGTATTCCGACACATGTGAACCTGTTTTGTTCTTTTTTAAATAAAATTGACTATAATATATTACTTCTTCTTTCATTATGTCTTCTTGTTTTGTAATTTCTTTGTCTTTGATGATCAATTTGCATATAGTGTTCTTTTCCGCATTTCGTTTTTCTAGGTTCGCAAAATACTTGCTATTCCCTCAGTACTTAATGCTTTTGGTCTTATTATTAGGCCATTTACTTTTATGTCAATAATATCATCTATTTCCTGTTTTTTCTCGTTCAATTTTCTTTTTTAATTCTTCTGAGTATCCCTGCTTTTCGATCTGAGTATCCCTGCTTTTCGATAAGTTCATTTTCTTTATGTTCTATTTTTTCATTTAACTTTTTTTTTCTTTTGTTCTCTCTGTATTCCTTTTGTATGTTGCATATTCAATGGTTTCATTTCTTATGTTACCTTTTATTATTTCCTATAGTATGTTAGGAGTTGTATTTTTATTCACGTCTGTTATTTCGATGATACTTTGTTTCATTTTGTTCTGATATTCTTCATCCAGTAATAAACTATTGTTTATTTTGAGGTACCAAGGGCCTCGATCATCTTTTATAAAATCAATTGATAGTTCAACTATTGAGTGGTCAGTTTTATAACCAGGTACTATCTTACAGTATATTACTATATTTACTATTGCATCTTATATGAGAAAGTAATCTAGTCTACTGAAAATAACAGGCTTTGAGTTCGAATGACATGCATATTGAAATTTATTTGGATTTAGTAATCTCCATATATCTACTAGTGAATGAGTGTCTAAAATTTCCTTTAAAACTTTTCTACATCTTTCGTGAGTGTCTGTTCTTCCATGCGTTTCATCTTTATTTATATCTATTACTGTATTATAGCCCCCTCCAATTATAATACTTTTATCTGTATTCTCGGCTATTTCGTCGTTTAATATCTTAAATATTTCATAACTATCTTTATTTGGTCCATACATATCAAAAATAGTAAGTTTTCTTTCGTTTAATTCTAAGTCTACGGATATTAGTTGTCCATTTATTATTTCTTTGAATCCAATAATTTTTTCCGAAAACGTACGGTTAAGTTATATCGCAACTCCTTCTCTGTTACTATTTTTACCGCTAAAAAAGCCTCCCCATCCCATTCTGATTTCCACTTTTCCTTATTATTTTCTGAGCAGCGAGCTTCTTGTAGTAAACAAATGTCGTATTTTTATTAATTAAATATTTAAAGATTTTCTGCCTTTTGTCAATTTTTCCTAATCCTCTTACATTAAAAGAGTTTACAAGAATCATATTGCTCTCTATATTGGAAAAATGAATTAGTAAATTTATATGGAAACGTTCTGTTAAAAAACTTTGAAAAATATATTGTTTTTATCATTTGGTCATTTGGGCTTTACTGTTACATAAAGTATTACGTTTTGGCATAAAGGTCAATGCATTATATCGTAGTTCACTGTAGCGGTTAACTTTTTCATTCGGTAATATGTATTTGTTATCCAAAATATTTTTAAAAAGTCACTATGTTTTTAACATCAGTTAGAGTAAATGTTTAATGAGTGTCTAATAGTAGAATACATTATCACGTATCTTTTAGTTGTTGAAAACATGTATGTATGCTACAAAAGTTTTGAAATAAAGGATAAAGACAAAAATTGTTGCTGGTTACTTATCTTTTTGAAAACCTATGACTTGTTGGTGAAGCATACAGAAAAGAGTCAATAGTAGCCGAAAAAAAAAACATAAACAAACATTAGTAAAAGAGAAAACATGAAGAAAAGTTCGTGGCTTTATATATACTTTATATGAGCGAGACGAAATTTGTTTTCATAGAAAGACAATACATAAATCATAAAAAACAACAGAAATCAAAATATTCCGTCCGATGATCTACTAGAGTAGTAAACCAGCAGCTATACCACTGTGTCAGTATTTCTTCGGTTAGAAAGAAGTGATAACGAAGCGATTAAATATATTGTCATTTTTATAAACACATTGTATACGAAAAAGAACAGTATGTGTAAATATATTAAATATGTACATCATTGTACATTGTATATAATAAAACTGTGACAATCTATAATTTGTATACAGGATACAAATAGACTGTTATTTTGCCAGAACGGCTTGCTTGATTTTTATTGACAGCAAAATTTCAAGATAATGTTTTATCTGAGACATACATATACTCATTTGATAATGTTTTGATTTCCCACATTTTGACTGTTTTGTTTTGAAAGCTTTTCAATGACTATTAGGAATGAATGAAAAAATCAGAATGTATTATGAAGATTGTAACAATTGTAGTATGATATTATCTATCCCATTTTTTATGTTTTTTGTAATATTTATTATTATATTATTATGTTGTTTTAGAGAAATAAATGGACTACCTTTTGGCGGTTCCAAAGAGAAAAAAAGAAAGCATATAGTTCGACTTAAAAAAAAAGAAATCTTGTGTTTGTAGATTAAGATAAGAAACAAAATGGTCATATTTTGTGAGTTTTACTATACAGTAAAACTTCGTTAACTCGAGCATCGATAACTCGAGAACCCCGGATAACTCGAGGACTCCTGTCGGTCCCGGCAATTTTACCTATATGTTTAACCAGAAAATACTATAGATAACTCGAGCATCAATAACTCGAGGAACACCCGTGGTCCCGCCAGGTAGATTTCTTACTAAATTTCCTGCGGCAACTCGAGGTCACTGATTATCAGATTTTTCTCACCTCCGATGGTGCATCATTATTTTGACACGTCATGGGGAAAATTCTATTGTTAATTGATTGTTCTCGTTAATTATCGATAAATCGGCTTTCCAGTTGCCAAAGTGTATAAAATGTTATTCGCACATTTAAATCGTCTTAAAGCATGTGTAATTACACCCACTTGTTACTTTTATTGAATTAGAAGAAAATAAAGAAAATATGTTTGCGAGTTTTTAATTACGAGAACTTAATGAGGAGATGTTAATTTTGAGTCTGAGTAGACTTTTGATAATAAAGCTTGAGAGAAAACCCCAAACTGCATATTCTTTCTAGAATAATCTCTACCAAATTGTCATGTCAGAAATAAACTTTGTGTCCGAGCAATCTAGTGAAGGGCCCGATCTCTGGGGGATAAGTAGATCGGACAAGCAGAAAACCGTTTTTTGAAAATGCCACGAGTGATGTGTTATACCGATTCACCGGTGCTGTGCCTAAAAGACAACTGGTGTGAGTTAATTATCACTATTCGCTATTGAGTTATTTGCAAACAAATTAAGCTTAGGCCAGACTTGTCTAGCAAACTGGTCATCTGGCATTATTTGAGAAAACTAAGAGAAACCCAAGTGACCGGTAAATAAACTGGACGAAGTTAAGTTACATTACCCCGCCTACTTCATTAACCAGTTGTCAAATAGAAATTACCCTGATTGTACATGTATGCAAACAAAACGAACATGATTTTATCAAATAAGTACGAAAGGTAATCAGAGCTCGTGATTTAATGTAATTAATACATTTTGTAAATGTATTAATCCGACTTCAACATCAAGGTTCTCAAATAACTCGTTGTTCATAAGATATATGACAGCAGAAAAACTTGTAAAATCCAATGGTTCGGATAATTCGAGACCCCGGATAACTCGAGCATTTAACTCGTCCCCTTGCGACCTCGAGTTATTGAGGTTTTACTGTATATTATAGCTAATATAGTCAAAAGCTACTGCTAATGCTACTGCTACTGCTAATGCTCTGCTACTGCTACTGCTCTGCTACTGCTACTGTTACTGCTCAGCTACTGCTGTGCTACTGCTACTGCTAAGTTACTGATACTGCTCAGCTACTGCTACTGCTCAACTACTGGTACTTCTGTGCTACTGCTACTGTTACTGCTGTGTTACTGCTACTGCTCAGCTACTGCTACTGCCGTGCTACTGTTAAGCTACTGCTACTGCTGTGTTACTGCTACTGTTAAGCAACTGCTTCTGGTAAGCTACTGCTACTGTTAAGCTACTGCTACTGCTCAGCTACTGCTACTGCTAAGCTACTGCTACTGCTGTGCTACTGCTAATGCTGAGTTACTGCTACTGCTAAGCTACTGCTACTGCTGTGATGCTGCTTATGCTACTGCTCAGCTACTGTTACTTCTACCGCTTTGCTACTGCTACTGCTCAGCTACTGCTACTGCTGTTCTTCTGCTACTGCTCAGCTACTGCTACTGCTGTGCTACTGCTACTGGTAATGCTACTGCTGTGTTTCTGCTACTGCTGTGCTTCTGCTACTGCTCAGCTACTACTACTGCTGCTGCTACTGCTGTGCTACTGCTACTGCTCAGCTATTGCTACTACTGTGCTTCTGCTACTGCTATTGCTACTGCTCAGCTACTGCTACTGCTCAGCTGCTGCTACTGCTGAACTACTGCTACTGTTAACTTCACGTTTTATAATTTTGCTACGGCTCACTGCTACTGCTAACTTCCTACCGATATGAAAGAGGCCAAATTGACTGTACCTCATTCTTCATGTTACAAACTAATTTCATTATTCTTCATCCTTAACATGCAAATTCATGCAATATCATATGTCACGTATGTGGTACATTTGTAATTCCATAAACTTTCTAGAGTTGGCTTCTTGAGGCTGCATGATCCAAGCTAGTGATGCTTCCTCTCCAAGGTCCTGGCTGGGGCTGCTATTGAACATTGAATTAAGAAATAATCTACGGCTTGGAGTGCTTTATCGAAATTGAAGCATTCCCCGAAGGTGATGCGCCTGGCGGAATAATTCACGAGGGCGAAGCCCGAGTGAATTATTACGCAGGCACATTACCGACGGGAAATGCTTCAATTTCGATAAAGCACTCCAAGACATAGATTATTTCGATTCTTAAAGCCGATTTTTTTAACTATCGTAACTACTACGGACCTTTTTTCAGTTCGGCGGTTATGTGTAAAACAGCATAAATAGTAGCTGTTGGAATTCACTCCCTATTCGGGCAACCATTCAAGATATCAAACATAACTATATTATACAAACTTATTTTATTTTAATCATCTAATACATAAAATATAAAAGAAATACCTGACTGACATTATGCAGAAGACGTCAGATTCAGAACCTAACAAAGCAGCCAATCGATTTAAATGCGTACCGTTAATTTGAACTGTACAACGTTTTAACGTGGAGTAATGACGTCAGTGTGATGACGTAAACGTTTTCATTCATAGTTTTGTCTCCCGGAATCAAAACATTGTATGACTGTTAATCCTGAATTTCTTGGCCTTTTTTAAGGAAAGCAAGGTGAGGGTATTCTAAGGCTTACTTGACGTAATCAAAAATAATATTTAGGTTCTTAAACAAATCTTTTCATGCGACTGATGTATTTATACTGATATTATTTCCATTTAATATTTTATTTTTGAGCGGGGTAATTAGAAAAGTCTGAAGGGCTATTTCCATGTCCGAAACTCCGCCTACTTTTCCGAGTGCTTTATCTATTATGCCTCATTACAAAATACTGATTGAATGCAGAGTTATATCATCCATCTGGACTAGTTCATAAGTTCATATAGGGTGTATAATAGACTCTTCTTATTAACTTAACCTGTTTTTTGTTGATAACTTAATAATGGTAATTAATTTTAAAGTGAATATGATTATAAAAAGTTCCAACTTTAACTTATTTTGTTGTTTTTTTAATTAACCCAACTACTATGACAGGGGTACAGAAATCTAGAAAATGGAAACATTAAACAAACACATATCAAAACATGTGTGCTAAGAGTTATACAACATGAAATTGTAAATGAAATCTCACTAAGAAACTGCTGATGTTTTTTTGTGTAGCTATTTTTCATATTTTAGCAAAGTCCAAAATCAGTTTTTTTATTTTTTATTTTATCTAATATTGAACATAGATAGGGGCCTGCTATCACTAGTGGCCATAAATGTAATCAATCAATGGGAAAAAATCCGCTCTAAAAACTTGTTATAATAAAAGTACAGTTTTACACAACTTTGCACTATGTCAATTTACCCCACCCACTTGACACCGATAAAAAATACTGTATACAGTTTTTGAATTATATAAAAGGTTTGAACATTTGCACCAAGGTATAAATTTCATAAAAAAAACTTGTAGAACTTTAAATATCTCTTGTTTATTAAACATTATTTTTAAAAAACATGGAGAGACAATTCTCACTTTTTACTGTTTCGGGAAAACACCAAAAACTTTGATTTTTTTTTTCTAGATCGATACTCGATAATTTTTAAGGTTGGACAACCTACGTATGTATATTTACTCTAGAGCAATATCGAAAACCTGACTCTAAAAGCGTTTTTCGCTTAGATATACCATTTTACCCAATCTCTTTAAACAAGAATTTTACCTACTATTTTGACACCCATCAAATTTGATTTTTCTATAGGTTCTAATAGATGTTTTTACATGAATATTTGTGCCAAGACTCATACTGTTTAAAAATGACAATAATTCCTAAATACCTTGTAAGAAATGATAATAATCGCCAAAATTCAGATGAACTTTTTTATAAAATGGAATTGTAAATGTTTTCTTAAAAGTTTAATATAAAGAAATTTAATTAATTGTTTGGTTGGTCGTACGTTTACATGGGTTGGTTAGATAAATATAGCATGCTAGGCGTTGTGGGAACAATTCTGAGATTCATTTCATATTATGAAACTAAGTTGGAACTCGTACTAATTCATTACTGCAACCACCTTTAAATGTACTTTTAAATTGTAAATATTGTTGTCATATGACCACTCAGGAATGTAGCATTAAAAATGGATAATTTAAACATATCCAATCAGAGCCCAGGAACAGAATACTCTCTATTTCTTATGGAGTTAAAATTTAATGTCGTAAAAGTCTTTGTAGAACAGTCGTATAATAAATATTACATTATTAAATCCATTGTATACGACAACCATCAAGTTGTAGGTTTTCACTTCAGCTTTAAATAGAGTGGTTATACTTTTTTTTACCAAGTATTTTATTATATATTCAATTTTGTCTAATTTACACCTTGAGCTAAGTCTCAAAACCCACTTGCCTCAGCCAATCAGAGACTGGCACCTCTTACTTGTTATTACTACTCTCCCAAGTCCTTACACTTTAAAAGGGATGAATAAAGAACTGCATAACTAAATATATTCTGTTATAGATCTGAACAATAGTACTGTAATCACTATAATTACTTATCCATCTCCCGTAAGTAACCTTTTTTGCATAAAATTTACCCCCTTTTCGATAGGTTTTTCAATCCGGACGGACAGATGAACAGACATACGTTCATGAAGCACACTTGAACATGTAGATATATTCATTACATACACAACGGTGTCTTATTTATGCATTTATCACAAGAAAGAAGCAAACAATTCTCTGTTATAGTAACATACCCCCTTTTTTGGCCCGAAATCAGCCGCCGAGGTCTTATGTTCGAGCCCGGACGGCCGGGCGGCCGGACGGACACAAGTACATTTACGAAAAATACATGGACGTGTAGATAAATAAATTACCTACACAACGATGTATTTATATGTTTATCGATGGATCGAGAAAATAACGTACCGGCAAGGTCATATGTTTGAGCCCGGACGGACAATTGCACCTTCATGAAATATACATGACCGTGTATACAAATGAATTACCTACACAACTATGTATTATTTATGCTTATATATTAAGAAACAAGAAAAAATACGTCTGTTAAAGTAACATACCCCCCTGTTTTCGGTCGAACACCCGGACCTTCATGAAACATACATGGATGTGTAGATAAATAAACCGGCAATTTTTTACCTCAGGCATTAAGATTGGACTATTAATGTCGTTTTAAAGCGACTATCAATGGTCAAGGGGAAAGAACTAGCTTAAGAAATTACTTCAAATTTTTGTAAGTTCCTGGTCACTTTCGGCGTACGCGTACGGTCGGACAGACACGGTATGAGGTACTTGTTATGTATTTTCTGAAAGCGCTTGAATAGCGCTATATAATGATATAGATTTCATAATTATATCTTGATCAGTAATTTTATAATATTTATTTGAAATTTCGATAGTTTTTAATGTTCGAGCCTGTACGGTCGGACGGACACTCCAATCTAAACCATCTTTACAAATGTTGTAGATATATCAATACTCTTTCGAATGATGTATAATTTGTATATATAATTAAAGTAACTCGTAAGTTACATGCCTTAAAATGAGCTTGGGTGGTCATTTTAGTGAACAAATAAGGGTATATGTTACATTTAACGTCCAGAACAGACAGACGGACGAACATATGATATGATCTTTAGTATTGTTGGAAAGATAATTGTATACAAATTCAAATCATAGTAATTTCATATTTATATATTGGTTTGCTTTTTTTATAAGAAATAACATTGAAAATTTTAATTCCTTATATTTTATATAGAACAACCCATACCGCTAAGGGTGCATGGTTGCAAAGTCGCACAGACGGACACTTAAAAAATAGTGAACATTTTGGCCGATCATACCTGATATGGAAGGCCGTACAGACGGAAGGACGCACAGACGGACAGACAGTAATACATTATTCTGTGAAACAAAGTTCCCGCTGTTGAATAAAAGAAAAAGCGAAAATATATCTTTCCAACTTTTATTGAAATAAGAGTTCAAATTGAATGAAAAATACGGTAAAAAATGCTGAATTTTGCCCGTACGGATAAGGGCGCATGTTTTTACTCGTACGGATGGACGAACAGCTTCAGCTTCCACTGGACACCTAAATTCAATAGAGGGATTTCGTCGCAGCATTAACCTGTCTTAAAAATTGGCTTCCAGGGATGCAATTAATGCATAAAACACGGGAATTTCGAGGTCTTTGTGGTGGCACCTAGGTTCGAGCCAAGAAGACCATAAGATTCGATTCAGAAACTTATGTGTGTTGTGCTTTTAGTGCAGTAAGGGATTCAGTAGGAATTAATGGATAAATAATGTTCCGGATTGAAATTGAGGCAAGAGATTGTGCTTGAAAAACTGGAATGAACATGGTAGCAATCATGGTTGGAAATGTCAGCAGCGGTTTGATAAAAGCCTTTTGTGTTGGGAAATGTTGTTGCATTGGCATGAATTTGTTTATTTATGTCTCGCATGTCTTTTATGTGGTAGCAAGCATGGTTCGAAATGGCGGATATTTGAGAAAAGCCTTTTGTGATGGCTGATCGTGCGTCTGTCCGCCTTTCGTCCGTTTGTGTGTATATAAAAGTTTGCGTTGAAAATGGGTACTGTTTAATTTATACTAATTTATTTATTCTCGGTTGCGAAACAAGTTCTTACAACTTAACTCGAAGAGAGAGGGGGCAATGTGGAATTATCGTGTCTTTCCTAGGGACACTACCGACATGGCTATGGCAGGGATCGAAACCGAGACCCTTCGATCCTGAGGTATCTAACCTCGTCAGTAACCTGATTTTAACCTTCACTGAACATACTCTCACACTTTATTTCTTCTTAATATCGTTTTCTTGCGCATACCCCAAACATGGCAGTATAATCAATTTGTTGATGGTGGCCCTTATGTGTTAGAAGTAGAAGTAGAAGTTTTCCCTATCCGCAACCACGGCAACGGCATCTAACGGATGCGTATAGTATCTAATACTTTGCGCGTTCAATTTGTGCAGGACTGTATCCCTGAGACGTGATTTGCATTGCGTTCCTGATTTAATACTGCTAAAATCAATAATGTTTACTGGCGTCATTTTGCTATGTTATGATTCATGGAGACATTTGTGTAACAGTGAGAAATAAACCGTCGTGTAACTGTAGCGTATTTTAGCCCTGTTTGGGTTAGCTCCCCTTGTCTTATGCGCCATTTATCAACACGGAAAACTGTGAATATTTGCGTTTAATTACTGCGCTTATAAAGACCCACAGAGGTATAACTAGTTAAATTTAATTGCAAAAGTGCAAATTGCGTGTCTTTACTTTATGTTTTTCGGTGGTTTATCGAAATATAACGGTGAATTATATTCCGATAAACTCACTGTCCACGCAGTGAAAATTATCAAAATATGTTACCCGGATTACCGTCAAAAAGTATACCGAGCGTAATGAATGTCGGAAACCATATGACGATGACGTCAATAAAATGACATCATGCTTGCGATGCTTTCTGGTGACGTTTCCCGCGATTTTCGACATTTTATTGAAATAAACTCAACAAAAGTAGTTTGAGACATAAAATAAACAGAAAAATTGTTGGTATCGATGTCATATCATGATAATTTCACTCGTGGACACCAAAAGTAGTTATTTTCACTCGTGGCTGCGCCACTCGTGAAAATATCACTTTTGGTGCACACTCGGTGAAATTATATCATGATCTTACACCGAAACCAACAATTATCCTCTATATATTTGCATATTTGCTTTCAGTGACAGTTAATGAGCATACTGCGAACGTGTGTTTTAAATGCATACGTTTTAATTTTGATGAAAATATTATTATGAAATCTTCAGTTAAATGCAGAATTACTGCTACTATACAATAATAATTGTTGATATATTATTATTATATATGAAATGTCTTGTCCAAAACAAATATGTCGCACAATATATGCATACATCCTCGAATATATGTTATGTCCTATTTGATAGGCATACATCTCCAGTATATGTTATATTTTCCCATTTACTAACATTTTTTTGTCAACAGCGTGGCTTAAAATATAAAACCCGTACCAATGTAAATTGTAGTCGAACTTTAAAACCTGGTAAGATCATATATAGATAAGATTCCCTTAATAAAAAAACCTTTAATAATGAACCAAAAGATCTCATTTTCTATAATGAAAAGTATTTTCGAACGTTGTAAATGTTTTTGATACTAAATTTTTTACTTACCCACCTTACTTTTTAGCGTGTTATCAAATTCATCAGATCAGTAGTACGTTTTTTGTGGTTTTATTCCAAATTAAATTATAAGCGTCATAGAATTCTAGAAACATTTTTTTAAATCTGAAGCTGATTATTATAAAATGGTATTGTGTATATGCATTTCACGTGCGATTCTTTTGAAAAATTTAAAAGCGAGCTGGATATATGGATATGACGTTTTTCTTTGTATTTACGAAACCTATTTCAGTAGATAAATGGATTTTCTGTTGCTCAGTATTTATGAGCATTTAATCTCAAATATACTCGTATTTTTCCGATTTGTGCAAAGCAGACTGCATCCGTTAGAGGAAACCCTCTCGAATTCAGACTGGCTTTATTTTCTGAGAGATGGACGGACAGATCTTGATAGATTTGTTATGCAACATCCTGGTTTTAAGGTATTGTTGTGTTGCTTAGGGTCAATGCTCGTTTTAATAATATACTTGGGCTGACAATTAACATTACTATCGTACCAAGGAAGACCGAGTAATATGTCCCTAATTCATCGTTTTAACATCGCAAAAAATGGTCGGAAGCCAGTTCACCTCGAGTTGTAACATATAGTTTTATATGAAATCTGTGACTGTAACTGCATGACCACGGAGGCGGTCAAAGTAATGGTACACACCAACACGTGTGCATTATATTAAATGCAGTAAAACGCATTTGAGCCAAGTCAAATATGCAATAACTGTAAAATTTTCACGAATATTTTTATAGAAGAGAAAATGTTTAGTGTTTTAGGAGACACTTGCTGGTGTTTAAGATTATTTCGTGAGGAAATGTACAACTTAAAACTTATTTGCATTAATTTAAATGATATGATGCAATCTCTATATTTCTTAAAGCTACATATATATAAATGTTTCTCCTTCGCTTATACGGAAAAGCGATACTAGTATTAACCCAATTTCACTTTCATTCTTTTAAGTATGAGGATTTACAATTCTTTTCGAAAACTTTTCTTCTCATTTGCAGTTTTACTTATTGCATATAAAGTGTCATTGGTGATGTTTTATTCTCGAAATATTTTAAGTTACAGTGTAAGTATATGAAGTACATAGTAACATATTTTCACATACATTATTATAAAATCATTTTCAATGGGTAAATAATAAGCAAAATATATGTATTGCTTGTATAGATATAATACACTTAAAACTTTTCTTTATTTCTCCAAGATACTATAAAACTATTTGTGTAAATGTGTAGTTGTATGACATTTTGCAGAATTATTATACCGAAAAAACAACCGGAATGATTGACAGACAGCGTGTGGCTGAAACATTTAAGATAACATGGTTTAAACCTCCCAAATTTGTAAGAAACAGACGTGATGCAATGAGAAGTGGATTTGGAGGATGTGTATATGATAATTGCGAAATGTCTTACACAAGTTCTGATGCTAGACAAAGTGATGTAGTAATTTTTACTGGTCGCCATTTTCCAGAAAAAATGCCATTTACTCGATTAGAACATCAAGTTTTTATATTTGCTGAACATGAACCACCTAACCGATATAATGAACTTACCACAATGTGGAATCAAAGCAATCTATTTAACTGGACTATGACATATGACAAAAGTATTGCTGACATACATTTACCATATGGTGAGATAAAAGCTGTAGCAGGACAAAACAACACTGACTTTCAAACAATTATGCAACAGAAAACCAAAACGACGTTAATTATAATGTCTCATTGCAATACTCCAGCTGAGAGGGTCAGGTATGTAGAAGAACTCAGGAAATATATTGATGTAGATATTCTTGGGGAATGTGGCACTAAGTGGATGTGTGGCAAACAGTTTGTACACGATAATTGTTTTGAAATAATTAACAGCTATAAATTTTACTTAGCATTTGAAAATTCCTTCTGTAACAATTACTTTACTGAGAAAATCTTTGAAAATTTTGATTATAATACAGTCTTGGTATCACGTGGCGGCCTGAAAGGTCAGAGCAGACAAATCTTGCCAGAAGGAACTTTTATACCAGCAGAGGATTTTAACAATCCTAAAGAACTTGGAAACTATCTGAAATCAATGTCACAAGAGATCTACATAAGCATTTTAAGGCACAAAAAACAGTACACATCGCTGAATAGCTATGTTTCTATGTTCCACAACGCTTTTTGTGATATATGCTACAGAATGAACAATTTAGACAGATTTAAAAAGACTATAAAAGACATGAATAAATGGGCATTTTCATTTGAACCCTGCAAACAACCCAATGATTTTGAATAATTAAGTGGAAGTTGCTTTTATGTCGGTTTATGTTTTTCAGTTAAGATTGTAGTTTTGAGTTTTTAGTAGGCTATAAAAGCTATGTATATTATAGATTATATGTTCTTTTGCATGCGAAGCTCCGTTCTTAGCGTCATATTGTAATTATTTGGTACCAAATGAGTAACTATGATAAAAAAGAAGAGATCGTCATATGATTAAATATAGTTTATTTGTATGTATATGCATTACAGCTCAGTAATCACTAGCCAGGTTATTGCGAAAAACGTATAAGACGATGATTGTGTTGCCATTAGAACGATATTCCAAACCTACCAAGAAAACTCATGTGCTTATTTTTTTTAATTTAAATCGAATATATTTTAATTGTGTTTACAGTAAAGCCGCGCGCGCGTATACGTCCACGGGGCGTGAAAATAAGAGACTGAACGCGTGGAGTCGCGGCGGCAAAGCGAACGCGTCACGCGGCATGCAAAAAATATTCGCGGCATTGAATATCCGCATCTGAAAGACAAAATAGCAGTCAAGCGCGACAATGATTCCCACCGCGTCACTCCGCGTCTCGCGGTGTGCAATTTTCAATACAGGTAAGAGCGATGAAATAAAATACAATGCACAGTTGTACACATGTATAAAACTGCTTTTTGCAATAATGGTGTATATGATATTATTACCAATAAATTATCAGTTTCATTTAGTAATAACTTCCAGTATTATGTTAGTAACCATAATTACATGTATGTATGAACGTGTTTTAGAAATGTGAGATGAAAAAGTAATACCGCACCCCATACGACTATTTGGCAGAAATTACTACTTCAATTTGATTTTTTTCCATATCAATATTTTTCTAACTGTTGGAAAGCGTCAAACTTGATGTAATGTGTATTTTTACACATTTTACATTTAAATCAAAACTTCGGATTATCATATACAGTACAGCACAGGCGAAACCCCACGCATATGCGTCCATGCGGCATGTAAATAAGAGTCTGAAAGCATGGAGATGCGGCGGGAAATCAAACGCGTGACGCGACATCGCAAATTGTATGCGGCATTCAATTGCCGCATCTGAAAGACAAAATAGCAATCAAGCGCATTCAAGCGCGACAACGAGTCCCGCCGAGTGATGCCGCGTGTCGCGACGTTATGCGGCATGTCATTTTCTATACAGGTAAAAGCGATGAAATGAAAAATATGTACTATATTGTATTGCACACATGTATAAAACTGTGTTTTTCAATAATGATGTACAATGTATTCCATATTGTAACCAATAAAATTTCAGTCTTAAATGTTTTTAGTAATTACATGTTTACGATGAAATAAAAAATATGTACTATATTGTATTGTACACATGTATAAAACTGTGTTTTTCAATAATGATGTACAATGTATTCCACATTGTAACCAATAAAATTTCAGTCTTAAATGTTTTTAGTAATTACATGTTTATACCAGTAAGATTTAGTAACCATAAAAACATGTATGTTGAAACGTGTTTTAGAACTGTGAGATGAAAAAGAAATACCTCAACCCATACGATTATTTTGAATGAATTATCTTAATGCAGCGATCGACAAATACTACATTGAATGACAGGGTTCGACCAAGAAGACAAATGTTAAGAATAATATTAAAGCATCGTGATAACTTTAAATGTTGATAATTGAAAAAAGGATGCTTAAAAGAATCACGACAGAACTAAGTATTTACTGTAAATTAACGCTGAAATTCATGAGAATGGGATTTCCTTATCCACTACTTAATGGACATGGTAGATTTTTTTTCTCGCAAGTAAGCAGAAATAAGTGTAAATACAGAATGGGGATGAAAAAATTATTAATCAGCTTTTTCTTGAATTCTACTTCAAAACTGCTATAAAACTGGATAGAAAATGATCTAACTAAGAAAAAGAATACCCACAACCCTATGTTTATTTTTTTTAATAGTTTTACAGTCATTTTTTCGTATGTATGTATGTGATGTGCTTGCTGCTTTTAATTTACGTAAA
This sequence comes from Saxidomus purpurata, assembly GCA_022818135.1. NCBI lineage: Eukaryota > Metazoa > Mollusca > Bivalvia > Venerida > Veneridae > Saxidomus > Saxidomus purpurata. The sequence goes on from JAFMSR010000010.1 coordinate 52,139,417, forward strand.
AATAGCCCGGCAGCGCAGCAGTTAAGTATAAGGTTATCTATCACCGGCATTGGGTGGAAATTTGTATCTCGTAGAATAAAACGTAGTACCGGTGTACAGTAAATTCTGTTTATAACGAAGTCTCCGGGATCTCTCAAATTTGTTCCTTATATCCTTGAGTTCCTTATATCCATATATCGACGTTCCTTATATATATCGAACTAAAATACATGTCGAACAAGTATTTTTATAGTCAAATCCCAACCATCAACTTACAGTTGCTTTTGATTTTTCTACCACCTTTTGAACAGTTATAAATATCTATAACTGTTATCCTTTTCTATATCCGTATGTAAAATAATTGCAAAGATTAATTAAACATAAAAAAGACGGTTTATGTTTTCATTGGCAATACTGAAACAAAATAATTTTGTATTTGATACAATTGAATGAAGCCGATTTTCGCTCAATAGCCAAAACTTGAATATTTAACATGTTTTTTTTCTCCCAAAATGGGATTTCACCCAGTCTGCATGCTTTTAAAGAAACGCTCATAATTGTTTCCGAAAAATATTATCACTTGAACATCGTACTTAGCAATTGTGTTGGTATTCTCTTTTAACTAGTTTATCAAAAGGTTATACATGTGAAATGTAGAAGACTATATCCGAAGTTTCCTTATAAACTGAGTACGATATAACCGCATCTTTTTACATTTAACAAAAAAAGAGGAAAAATCGGGCCCAAAAGAACTGTTCGTTATAGCCGAAGTTACGTTATATCCGGAGTCGCTATATACGGATTTTACTGTAATAAGGTAAACTGCCCGTCTGTTAGAACGACCAAAATACGGCTGGAACGGATGTACTTTCCTTCTTGAATTGTAATTCAGTTCAAATCAAATTTAACTGTTTTGAAACCAAACCTTAGCACGGGGTGTTAATGTTACATGTGTGTATCACAGTAGTTGATGTTACGTCACTAAATTCTACTTTCAACAGTGCGATCTTTTAAAAAAAAACATTTTTATTATTTTCATGAAACATCAAACACCTATACGTACAACAGCCGGTTGTGATCCCGGTTCATAGCTCTTAGGTAGTTGGTAAAATGTTGGTGTCTAACTCCGAGTGTAGGAATCGATATGCATGTACGTACAGAAACCGGTTGTGCCCCCGGTTCGAGCTCTCACAATGTAGGTGGTTGATAAGTGGACGTACAGTATTTAGGCTGTTACTTGTATTTTTGTGAAGTTTAGTTCTTACATTTATCTACTGATTGTGTGGATGCAGTCAGCGCTGAGAGATTGTTGTTTTGATAAAGTAACAATTTTCATGCTAGCAGCAATTGTTCTGCATGAATTTTCAATCAGTGCAGATCATGACCAGTTCTGAACCGTACGAAATTCACCAAATTGAAAGCTGGAAATGTCTGATTTAGAAACTTAATGTAGTACCGTACATTTAAAAGAGCTGATGCCGATTTGTTGTACATTCAGAAGGCAAATAATTGTCAGTTTTTATATTTGTAACAAACATATTGTTTTTGTCGCAAAGTATGACGAAAAAAAGGAACATACGTATACATTGTAATAATTCAAATGCAGTAAATCGACAGTTTGCGGTTATCATCTGTTTCAGTATTTATTTAAGATTATTGTGTCTTTGTAGCTCAAATCAGAGTCCAAGAACGAATACCTTATTTAGTTTACCTCGATCAGTTTCTACAATAAACTTATTAATAAAAGAGTTTTAAATACTTGACACTAAAATAATCCTGTCTTAACTACTTCGACAGTAAATTGCCAATGATATCTGTTTTAGCCGATTATCTTACTTTATGGTTCATTAAAATAAAAAACATGCTGACAATACTGTAGACAATGGCAATCATCACCCTTTGTTAATATTAGCAATAAGTGTCTACTCAATTAAGATGTGACACTAATTATCCCCAACTTCAAGGCAAGCGTCGGAATCAATTTTGTTTAAATACATACATCAAAACGACGACAAATTATTGATAAGCAATAATATCATAATTCTTGCGACAAACAACGATATCTGTAAGAAAAAGTTTAGAATAAAAGAACAAAGTCATGAAAATGTTACAACTTTTAATTATATACAATACTTATTTTTTAAACATACTCGAAAGATAGTAAACTGCAGTAACTCATGCAAAAATTCTATAAAATTTTATCTTATAAAACCTTTTATAGAATTACATGTACATTTTGTACATTGTGCAAAAGGCATTAATTTTTAAAGGAAAAATTAATCCTTTACGCCGAGTCACGCGGCATGGTACTTGTCGCATATCGCAAATGACACGCGGCATATAGATGCCGCATATACAATCATATGCCGCGTGATGCGACATGGTTTTATTGCTCCCGCGTTGTAAAACCTCCCGCGCTATAGCGCGGCAAAAACGGAATCCGCCTGTGCTGTATTGTAGGTAGGCTAGAAACGCGAGTATATTCATTATCAAAGATGTGTCCTAGTCCCCGTCTGTATTTTTCCCTATTGAAGATTATTTACATTTTGTACATGTATATACTTATCTTCATGTATATATATACATTATACTACATTGAATGAAAGTGTACTACCAAGAAGCAAGGATGTATTCACAAACGGTTGAAAATAGTATTAAAGCATCGTGATCACTGTAAAGTTTGCTGATTGAAATAAGATGCATAAAAAAATAAAGACATAACTATAGTAGAGTATTATTTACTATAAAACATTGCTGAAATACTGCATGACGTTCTATTGTCAGAAAGTGTTTATTGCCGTATGATGAAGTAATACTGCGCTGTATCTATAGCTGTACTTTCGAATTTAGAAGCAATGTTAGGAAATTATCTGTAGAAATGAAGGCAATTATGTCGGTATATTATAGCTCGATCTACATGTAATTGCAACATCCAAAATGATCGTGGGACTTTCATCTTTTATTAAAATATTTACAGTCATTTCTTGTTATTTTTTTACATAGTGTGTACATGTATTCAGTATGTGGTAGTGTCCTTAGATAGGACATTTTGTAGTCAACATTATCTCTCTCTCTCACACATCGTGTCCCGAGAGCGATAAATGTATGTTGTAAAAACTTGATTGGCAACCCAGAAATAATAAAGTAGTATAAATTTAAATTAAAAATACGGGTGACTGAACGAGTCACGAAAAGCAGTAAAGAACATATTCATCTGTTTGTGTTATTATGACACTTTGATACGTTTATCGTTGAAAAAGATTAATAAATCAGGGCAATAGCCATTTTCCATTATCTGATTTAATAATGAGGCGGGATGATGTATGTGACGTAATAATGCACGATCAATCGTGAATAATCAATGATTATTACTGTTCAACAAAATATGCATGTAGATATCATATATGTATGAATTAAATATAAAGCAGACAGGAACAACCCACGGATTGATTACTTTGTTGATGCGTATGCGTGTTTTAATTAAATAAAGCTAAAGTATTTATCTCTTCTTATTTCCTCTCACTGCTGTTCAACAATCAATCTATGACAAACTGAGTAACTTAATATAACAACTGTAATTAGATAGCGGCCATAAAATGAAACATCGTATATCTTTTCGTTCCTAAGAAATTTCCATAGAGCGATACGCACAGACTGTATTTGTCCGTCTTGTTCTATTGAATCTTGTTTTCATGGAAGAGTACATACATTGTATATTGTGCAACATCTTTTACCTGGCACTCAATAGGTAGTGAGTACTTTGAGCACGTTTTATACGAAAAATTCAATATTCGCTTTAGAAAGGAATGCTTAATAGTATTTTATATACATCAGTGCACGATACCATTTCTAATTCTTCGCAATAATGTTAAATGTTTGTCTTCGCACGTACGATACTGGATGAGTCGGTCCTCCTTCGTGGTCAAGTGGTTAGAGCTGCTGACTTGAACTCGCTAAAACCTTTCATAGATCGAGAGTCATTGATTCGACCATGCAACCGATCATGTAAGAAAGTGTAGTACTGGTGTAGTAAGGTAAACTGCCTGCCTGTTAAAACTTGAACGGACGTAATTTTACAACAACAACTGGGTGAAGTACATACAAAAGTTGAATAAATGTGTACTTAAGACAAACTCCGTCAAAAGTCAGACATACGGACACAGGAACGCACGTTTAAAAAGATTGAAGAATGTGACATGTCTAAGAAACGGTCGTGAAATGAATTGAAGTATTTTGATTTCAATATCCAATGCTATTATAACGTAAATGATGAATAAGCCATTTTAAAAAAATAAAGATTAAAACATCATGAAAGTACAGTAAAAGGGTGTGTAGCTCTGTAACAAACGATACCACCTATAGTGTCCATAAAATACATATTTTGTGTCCAAACAGCACGAAAACTTAAAATTGTATTCCTCTTAATTTGATAGTGAAATACGAAGGAAGCGTTTTTCGGAATGGGTATAGTATAGTATTAGTATAGTTTATTTGTGATCTGTAGGCCACCGGCCCATACACAACTTATGTACATAGTAGTAACATACATTGAAATATGTGAATACAAACAAAACATCTTATCATAGTATGCGATAGTGTCATAATAAAGAACGCCCATAGTGATCCCTGCATTTGTACAAATTGTCTTTATATAAAGGACAATAACTTCGAACTACATTGTACATACAAAATACATAATAAGCCCGAATATCTACTTAACTATATTTTTTTCTATATACTAGTTATTAATTCTGTCCTACGTTTAAAAGAGTAATATAGATACATGGCTAAACTTCTAATTGTTGTAACATTTGTACATGACATTAAATTACAAAATTTGATACGAGAAGGGTTTGTAATATAGTAACCCGTTATATATTTCTCCCGAAGGTCATTGTATAGAGGGCATATCAAAACAAAATGGAACTCATCCTCTAAAACACACTCACAGTAACAACAATAACGATATTCAGACTGGGTAAACTGGGTATTTTTAAGGTCAGTTTGTGTTCATATTCAGTTGCAAAAGAAGCTACTGAAGATGATGGTGATGTGTTGATTTACGAGGTTAGTCTTGGATGGAGCACAAGTAGCCACAGTTTGCAGCAGAAGATACGTGATACTCTACTTACTAAAATATTGCTTAAACGATTTCCTACTTGAATTTTAATTCAGTTCAAATCAACTTACGCTGTCACTCAAACGACTAAATAGCAGCAAGATGCTACTACACTAAATTGAATAAGAAAGCAATTGTATCAGCAATACTATGCAAAGAGAAAATTTAAAACTAGTAAATATGTCCCAGATTTGAATCCAAGCCTAAGCACGAGGTGTTTAATGTTACAGTTGTGTGTCGCAAAGTTTGACTTTACGTCAAAGTACGGTCTTTGAAAGCTGTCATCTTTATTTTTCTAATAAAACATCAAACTCCTATACGTACGGAAAACGGTTGTGTCTCCGGTTCATAGCCCTTAAGTTGTTGGAAAAATGTTAATGTTTAACTCTGCGTGTAGGAATCGAACCTACGTCCAAATAGTAAATGACACAAATCTAATGCTGCTTGTTCCCGTAACTAAAAATGTTCATGCGGCTAATAAAGATGTGTCATGAAAAGGTACACGTGTATGTCTAACGTGTTTCCTGAATGCATTTAACACTTTGTGCTCAGTATTTGCCTAACCACGGGTCCGATTATCGCTTAAATGCATCAGTTAAACATTTGGTTTCTTGGTTTATATTGTGGCAACGGTCAACGCGTAACCTGAATTAAGCGGATTATAAATCACATAATAAGGTTCCAAAGATAAGTAAACAGACAGTATTTAGGCTGTTACTTGTATTTTTTAGAAGTTTACTTTTAACATTCACCTACCGTTGATGCAGTCACGACAGAGAGATCGTTGTTTTGATAAGTAACACTTGCCATGCTTGCAGCAAGTGCTTTTGCATGAATTTTCAACAGTGCAGATCATGATCAGTAAAGTTCTACACCGTTCGATATTCAGTATTTTTAAGATATTACCGTTTGACACAATTTGTTATCATCCAAATTAAAAGATTGACAAGTGAATTTTAAAAAATTAGCAGCGTACATTTGTTCGTGTGTGTGTGTGTGTGTGTGTGTTGGTGGTGTGCACTTCTGGGTGCTGTGGGGTTCGTTTTGGGGAGGCTGCGTTTTTGGTACGTGGCATTCCCTGTTTGAATTATTTTTGTTTTGATGCAGGTGTCAATATTATGCATTAATTCTGAAGACAAATAATTATCAGCATTTATTTTCATAACGAACAAAATGTATTCCAACAACGCATGAATTATAAGAAGGAACATGCGTACAATAGTTATGGAGAGAGACATTGACAAGTTTACGTACACGGTTTGTGTAAATGGGTATGTGTACATGACATATGGTGTTAAAGCGCCAAGAAAGGTTATGTTTAAAATCATAGTAATGTTTCTTTGTACATCAAAGAGTGCAAGAACGAATCATTTATTCAGAAAAAGAATCGACACTAGTAAAATGAAATAATATCGCAGAAAAGAAATGTGTATAAAGCATGCTAATAAAAATTCAGGGATCCAATAGTTTCAATACACTACGCTAGAATCCATACAATAAAAGTTTACTGCGTAAGAGCGCCTTTTTGTTGCAAGGTCGAACACACTTTATTAATTAATAATGGAATGGAATTTTAAGAAAATGTTGATAATTATCAAACATGATATTTCATTTTATAGCGATGAAATATTCATCATTGTTTCAGGTGAATACTTTGGTTAAATTTCAATATTTTTTTTTCAATAAAACGACGTAGTAATAAAGAAAAAATAATCGTCAATCACAACTTGTCCCCAACTTTTGCGATAACTTTGACAATCTCAAATAATATAAAAATATAAATTTATTTAGCATTTAACTCGAGATTTCATAATAAATTTAATACCTTTTAATTTTAGATGCAATCAAAGTTGATCATTTGACTTATGTTATTCGAAGCCTTTATGCAAAGTTACGCTGTGCATTCGTGACTTGCATATACACGATGTGCATATACGAAAATATTCGCAAAGTCTGTTCTTCAAGTGTTATCTTGCGGACATTATAATAGATACAAAATGTAAATAATTACATGTATAAATGCAAATGACAAGAGACATATAGAACAGGCGTCGACTTTAATATTGCTGTCCTCCTCCTGTAAGTTCAAGTTCGGGCTTAAAACAAAAGAGCGGCTTTACTTAAGACAATACTGCACATCATAATCAGGCAATATTACATCACATAAAACCTTTCACGCCTAAATTTCATTGGATGACAAATAAAGACGCCCACTAATAATTATTCATTATTCATTATTATTCATTTAATATGTTCTTAATTTAATATACCGGGACTGCTGAAATTTTCTGATTATTGAAACTTGAAATGGGCAGAATATATATACATATTAAAATACACGAATCTGCACCTAAAAGTATAGTGAACGTTAGTGTTCGCATATGTCCCATTTTTCATGTACAGCGATATATACATTGTATTTGGTCGCAGGTACTACTGTTCTCTTTAAGTCTTTCATTAATATTTTTTGCCTAAGTTTGGATTCTGGAGCACTTTATAAGGTTCAGAAACATGAAATAAAAAAATATAAAAACATATATATCAATGTTATCATCTAATTTTATGCAAATAAATTATTTTAAGCGATCGCCAAGTACAATTTACATAAGCCGCATTTGAGGAACGTTGACAGGACCCGCTCTTGTTATCTTGTAATATTGCGAAATTTTGATTTGATATGCAGCCGGGATGTCAAGCAATATAACAAACAAGTTACTTTAAATAACACAGACAAACATTTGACACTTCGGCTTCAAAATGTTTTGTTAAATCTGGAAAAATAATAAAGTTTTCATTTCTGTAATACGCGAACTGCTAAATGTTACTTTTAGTCAGGTATTTCCCTTATTTATAGTTGTATATTTCTAAAAGCATCCAGTCATAATCTTATATATATGACCGAAATAAATTTAGTGCTTTTCTTTCTGAAAAGGAACTATTATGTGCAAAACATCACATATTCGTGCAGTCCTTGTTTTCGCACTGGTAGACAAACACAATAGAGCTGATACTTTCATCAACTCAACATGCAGAACGTAAATATAAATGTTTTATGCTGAATAACTTGAAAAACTTGTACTGATCTGAACTATGAACTAAAAGCCATGTAAAATACTGAGCGGGAAATCAGCAAACACATTTATATCCGTTTTAGGGAAAAAAAGTATATAACTTTATTATAAATGTATAGTAAAATTAAAACACAGATTTAAGACATATCTGACGACCTAGGAAAACAATGTAAAAGAAATCTAACTAAACCCGATTACACTGGACTAAATTGTACAGTGGTGCACATATCATGCGCACGCTGCATGTCGGATAGCGTGTCTTTTTGTGCAGCCAATGAGGGAGCGCGTGGCTTATTTTTCAACCAGTGGTTCCTATAGGCACAAACTGAATGAAACCGTTCAAATGGGAATAACTTTCTTTCATTTTCAAAAAGGTTAGAAGGACAAAACTCATGAGGTAAGTTAAGTTTTATTATGTTCATAGATTACCGAAGTACTTACTACTTCACGGCGTTTAATGAAATAAGTACATATCTGCTAGATTAACCGCCAGAATTTATGTTAATAATGCATTTTAAAGTTTATTTAATGCTAGGCAATAAAAATATTAAGAACTAGTCGTATATAGTTGAAATACCGTTCCCGTACACGTCATATATTTTGCATGTAAAAGTCCGTGATTCTGTCCCGTATATATTCCAGATATGCAAGGAAAATACGATTTCCGTATATTGAAAAAAATACAGGCAGTATAATTGATGCAAAATATACTAGCTTAAATATGAAGCAACGGTAAAACAGCTGAAAACCAACAACTTTTTATGAGACAACCTTCGAAAATTTCCGTATATTTGAAATGTACTAGAAATGCATACATGTATTATCGAAGAGTACAGGTGTCCGTATATGTGTGGAAAGTGCACGGAGTTCCCGTATATCAGGTGTTCTACATACGGATACGTGTACGAAGTCCGTATATTATGCAAATACATCCCGTATACTCCCGTATATTAGACGAATACGGGTCCGTACTCCCTTTTTTCGCAGTGCGTATAGTTAGAAAACTTCTAGATTTTGCGAAATAAGTGCCCAGATATTTATAAGTTTTTATTATTTATAGAGTGTATAACCAATTTTAAACGTGTATTTGTTGTCATTCCTACTACCAAATATTTCTATTTTTGTTTCATTTATATTGATATTAAGATTCCAATCTTTACATTACCGTATAAAATAATTTTAACTCCCCTGTAATTTACTATGGTCGTCCGAAATCCAGACAGTATCATCGGAGTATAGCAAAACTAGTATTTTAATAAATGTCTCTATTTCAGTCCCTATTTCATTCAGTTCTATTCCCTAATTACCTCTGTTAACAAAACACTTTCTAAATCGTTTAGGAACAAGGCAAATAGTACTGGCGTAAGGTTTTTACCTGGTTGTACTCCTCAATTGTACTAAAAAAGGGAGATTTCACTCCATTATTTTCAACAAATGATTTAATGTTTGAGTACACGTTCCTGTTAAGCCGAAGTAAATGTCCATTTATGTGAGTTTCTACTTTTCCCCCCAAAGTCCTACTCTCCAGACTGAGTCAAATGATTTTGAAAAAAACAAAAACAGGCAACATATTTTCTTATTTGTTTTTTCTAAGATTTTCCATTATTGAGTTTAACATGAAAATGTATTCATTTTTTTTTAATTATTCCGAATAATCTGAATCCTGCTTGGTTTTCGTTTAAAATACTATATTAATACATTGTATATCATCTAAGTAACAGCTTAGTTTATAATTTAGAGCGGATGTGAAAAATTTACTGACACAACTAATGAAATTTATTGGCCGATGATTTTCTGGAACTTTAATGTCACCCTTATTCTTATATTTTGGTACTATGACTCAGTCCCTCTGACCATTTATTTGGTATAACATAAAATTAAAGAGTGAAGTGTATACTCGTAATAGTTTGACACAGCTTGATTTGATATATTCAATTATAAAACAGTCTGTTCCTGCAGCTTTTCCATTCTTTTTATATCCATGTTGTTATTTTGTCTGCAGAAATTTGAGAATTTAGTATATAATCATCATTTCACAAGAAAATCCTCCTCAATTAAATCATGTTCGTCATTGTCCCTTGTCTGTTTAAAGTTCACATGATTAAAGTGATGGCTATCTGTTTATTTCTTAATGTTAATTTCATTCAGATACTTCCAATAGTTTTTCGGACAATAACTTTGCATTTTTCTAAGCTTTAATTAATTCTTTTTATTATACATATAAATGTATTTATTCATTCGATTTTTGCAACTTATACATGCGTTTTTAATAAAAGTCTATTTTCTTAAGACGGAGTTTCATAATATGTTTACGTATTTTATTGTCGACTTTCTTTGCTTTTTAGCAATCAGTACCTAACTGCTATGTTTAGTAATTTTGAATTTCTGTATTATTTTACTAAATGATTTGCTTGTGCTATCTATAAAAGTATTATTGAACTGATCCACTAACTCATCATTTTGTCCCTGATTTGTAACTTATTCTTATTTGCGTCATAATTTCACTCGCAATTTCATCGCTAATATATGTGACAAAATCATTTGGAAGTTGGAGAGCTTTGCCTATATTGCTCTTTTATGTTTCCATTTATTTCATATTTATAATGCAATCTTACAGTGCGTGCCTATCAGAGTACAACTGACCAAGATCAGTTACATTAAAAGCTTTCAGCAATGTATGTCCATTAAGTGACGATATGACGTAATCAATTACGGAACTATTCCTAAAGGTCAGTTTGCCAATACCTCTATCTTTGCTATATCTAGCAACAACAACAATAATACTTTTAATACACCCCAATTACAAATACTGTATTAATATGGAGAAATGAGTATAATTTCATGTCCATGAATAACCGCAGTATTGGGAAAAGCCTACACAGTATACAAATATGTAAGTCAGAGTGCAAACATTGTTTACAAATTGTAGAGGGAAAAAAATTGTTTTTATTTTAGACTGAAATTGTGGAATCATCGAAACTTGTTCATTATGATATCCATACATTTTGCAAGCTTTTTTAAGTCATAAATACTATTTGAATTTAATAAATTACTGTAAGAGTAAGGTGAATTCCTGGTTACATGTTCGTTCGTTGTAAAAAAAGAGCATGTAAGTAGGTTGTGTTTTTCTGATCCAACTTCCTAAGAGTTACATTAATAACATAATCTGTCGTTAAACGGTGTATTTTTCCATTGTCCCAATTTGACGGGTGATCTTGAGTTTGAAGTGCTGTAACGGAACATAGTAAGAGCGTAACACCTGTAATACAGACCAGTAGTGTTCTAGCTGGTATAATAATTTGAAGTGCAAATAAGCGATGGATTTATTAGAGTTTTGCATATTTGAATGCCAGTTTTGCTGAAATTGGTCCAATAGAACACGCTTTACAGTATATTTAATGTCGTTGTAACTGAGCTTGGTTTAGCCACATGTCAGAGAGTCCAATGTCGTCAAAATTAGATTAAATGTATGTAAGCCATTTATACGTGTATCCGTTATGGTTTAACATAAAACTATATATTTGGAAGGAATAATTTTTGTTCGAACTAGTTAAAAGTCTATTACAAAATCCAATCATGCGCGTCTTGATAACTGTATCTAGCGGAGTTGTTTCTAATTCCCCGTAAAACATGTCCGTGGGTGTACTTTTTCGGGCTTTACACATCTTCCTAAAGAAGGTTTTGTAAATTGTGTAAAGAATTTCTATACTTTCCAAACACTAGGTTCAATGTCACTAGGGTCAAGGTCAAGGTTACTGTTACTAAAAATAGATTTCTATCTTTTTTTAGTTTTTAAATTGTTTTAAGCAAAAAGAAATTGGGGGGTTCACTAGGGTCAAGGTCAAGGTCATTGTTACTAAATAGATTTTTATTTTTTATTTTTTAAATTGTTTTAACAAAAAAAAATTGTTTGGGTCAAGGTCACTAGGGTCACTGTTACTTAAAATAAATTTAAGAAAAAATAAATTAAATTGTTAAGGCAAACAAAAAATTTCTTTGCAGAGGGGGGAGTCAAGGTGACTGTTTTTTTTTCAATTCTACAATTTCTACAGGCGCCGTTTAAACCTGCTTTGGCGGCATTGCCGCGTCTTCTTGTTGTGTTTGTTGTACTATTGTTTAGCTTTTAAAAACTTTTTTTCTGAGCTAATCGACATTGATTTCCAAACCACACCTTATCATGTGACATACGTGGTACGTTAGAACGGAATTGGAATGAACGTTGCCCTGAAACATTAAACGTCTTCGAAATTGCATTATTAATTAAGTTAATGTTTTCCGTTGTATCTGGTAAATTAATTAATTGATCTTAATCGGAGGTATCAATATGGTTTACAGAATCATCTTTGAATCCCAATTATGCGATCCGTTCAGTAAACCGCGTGCATCGTGTATTTCTTCGTCTTCGTTAAGCGCAGAGAATGTTATATGGAGTAAGGCGTGGCCGTCCGAAAACAGATTATCAGTTTGTACAATTTTGAAATCATTAACGCGCATGAGTAAGTCTACTGATGATATGACATAGTCCAGCACTGAAGTATTCCTGAATGTAAACTAACCAGTGTCTTTGTCCGTTTCAAATTTGCCATTTAATATGAATAAATTTGAACTTCTACAAATATCAATTATATATAGCCCATGTGAATTTGTATTGCTATCGCACGAGCTTCGCTCAAGAGATGCGCCAATTTTTTCTAGTAAAGTATACTTGTTAAAAAGTTATGAGGTTTCTGAATCAAACTCAAATTGGTCCGATAAATAACCGTCTAAAACAATAAAGTCTCGTAAACGATACATGCTCGCATTAATGTCACCTATCAGTAGTGTACATGCGAATTCGACGCTTTTTTCAGAAGTAACGACATTTGATTTTCGTCTGGGTACTTAGATCCAATAGGGGGCCAATATATCACACCTACTAGCATATCGGATTTTAAATTCGGAAGAACTTACTTACCAACTTTAACTCAAAAAACATATTTGCACTCTGTATGTACAGTTTGTATAGCATTAAAAAAAATATCTTTAATACAAGTACCTATTCCTCCTGATGTTTTACCAGATTGCGTATTTCTACATTTACGTAAAAAAATTATATGCGGGTATATCAACAATATCATGCTGACCTAAATTAGTTCCAAGTGTGCAAAACATGTCATATGTTCCCAAACATTCAATAAATTCAGAATATAAAGGTCTACGTTTCAAGCCGTTAACGTTCAAACTACCAATTTTAAACAAATGTTCATTTATAAAATTAACCGTAGGCTTACGGGCTTTCCATACTGTGTCCTATACATAATCAAATACACGATCATTCAGAGTTTGTCACGGGATTTGTTATTTGTCGTTTCGGATGGGATATTGTAGTTAGATGGGGGTGGTAGGGCTGGAATTTTAATGGAATGTGTTGGAGTTAGAGAGACGTTGGAAGGTTTTTTTCACACATTTTACAAGTGCATCTGAAGTACCACCCTCTGTAATTAGTCTAGTAAGGCTGTCATTGCTAACATCCCTGTTCGATGACTAACCTTTTTACGAGCGCGGGTGAACTCCTCTAGCTTGTACGAATCTCTGTATTTGCGAATATGCTCACTGAAACGGCTGCAGTCAACACGGGGTTTACCAATCACTTTACTCCATTCAGGGAACAGGTCAACTGCAGTTCTACCATTTTGAATCAACTTTGCCGGGTAAACCATCTAAACCTCATCTCGCGTGTATTTGTCTCGCATATCCATTTATGTGGGCCACAGCCTACGACGTGCCTCCGGTATTTCAGGCGGGTAATCATGACTGATGCTAAACTTAGTCCCTTTGAGTTTGTTAGCGAGTGACATGATAAGTTCAGTGTCATTATAAAAGGTGAAGCGCACAATAATATAGCGAGTAAAGTCCTTGCGGTACTGTCCAAGGCGGTGCGCGCGGTCAATTGCTTTAGCACTAGACATGCCAAGTCTATTTAACAGGAATTGTGAAATTCTGTTTGAGCAATTTTCAAAGCGATCTTCTCCAAATCCCTTGAAAAGTAAACTATTTCGTTGCCTTCTTGCTTCTAGGTCAAGCGATTTATAATAAAGGGTTGTCTTTTCAAGTTCCGGTACTTTGCTTGAAAGCTCTAAAGCCTTCTCAAGTTTTTTCTGGAGAGACTCAATTTTGTAATTACGTGCTTATTGATTTTCAAGAATATAATCAAGTTTCTGATCCGGCGACAAACTAGAGCTGCCGGTGCTTATACGAGCGCTACGTTTATTACGGTAATCCGCAGTTCTCCATTCACCAGTGAACATACATGTACATTGTACTACTCGCTTCACTGTCCACGGTGTCATCATTGTCCTTGCTATATACATGTCGCCCGATATTTTAAAGTGAAATTTTCAACAAGCTTTTAGCCTCGAATTTTGAATCGAAATATCTCAAATTTATATCTAGTGAATATATAATTCCACGACCTTTTGAGTGATATCAAAATAACAAAAATTCAAGTAAAAGTATTCTCCGAAAATTGATTTTTTTACAGAGCACATAAACACACTACTGTTACCGATGATTTACATACATTGCACCACCTTTAAGTACAATAAAATTATTATTTTTGCACAGTTCAATTAATTTATAACCGTAATTATTCTTTTGCACATCCTGTGATTTCCTATTAATATTAATACCATATGTTTTTTATAAGAGCCTTCTGGTCAAGAAATTGAATTGCCTCGCTATCGAGCACAAAATGATAAAAATAACCACAATCAGTAAAATCTGGCAATTCAGCAATTTGGGTTTTATGATCTCTGACAGAAATATGTCGGTTCCTATGGGCGTAGTATTAGACATTATATTTTGAGTTTGAAAAAGATTATTATTATTATTATTATTATTATTATTATTTACAAGAGATAGTAATATTAAAAGTACATATTGACTATGCATAGTAAAAAATTGATTTCATAACTCTTATTAACGTTAAGATAACACTCAGAAAGAGACTATAGTAGTATAAGTATTAAGTAACATATACTTAGAGTAGAATGCAAGTTTATAGAGCCAACAAAATAATTACTTGGATTCTCTACAACAAATATTCATGTTTATCAGACATTAAGAGGTGATGATACAGAAGAGGTTATTCATATTTTTTGTCTAGACAGGTAGTTGGGTTATCTGAATATCGTTTCTCGGCGCGGTTGTTATTCACCTCATACAGTGCTTCTGGATGCCATATTGTCAAGGATACAGCAGCAAAGAGTACTTTTTTGTCGTGCCGGATAACACTTGAAAAAGAAAATGTCATAATATATATGCAGTGCAATGTAGTATATTTCTAGAAGACGGTAGAAACTTACGAACACATGATTATTTTAGCTATGGTATGTAGACACATAATTGGCATTTTTGGCATTGATAAAACAATATTTAGAAAGTGAATACCCTATAAATGTAACTTTGATAACATAATATGACAGACACATTAATATTCTAAGCATATGTAACATCAATTCTAAGGTTGTGTTTTGTTAAAAGACAATACATATCTATCTAAAAGAGAAACATTGTTTTCAACAGACAATGGACATTGGCATGATTTGTTTCGTAGTAAATAGTTTAACATAGCAAAGATACTAATCATGATTTCAGTTTAGATAAGATAGTCTGATGTTCTTAAGTAATACTTTCACTTTCTAAAAATATAATGCAACATGCAAGGCAACTGGCATCTACTGGTCAAAATATTTATAAATGTAACACTTTATAATTTCACTTCAAATGAAACTGTAAATGAGAATGATTATAAATTTCCAGGTGAGATGTAGGCACTCTACTCCTAAAGGTGTGGAGAATACAGCCCCAGCTGGTAGGGATGTGGTATCCTGACTAATATAATAACATAGAAATTTTTAGAACTTGGTTTCCATAACAACCTGTTTGACTTTAAAGTGTTTTAAGAAAAATGTATTTGCATGTTAATCAGTACTGTTGTTTGTGTGGTACATCGACACAAAGTGCTGCTTTAGGTTATGCTACTGCTGACATGTAATTTGTAAAGAAAGAATTTCAAGATTTCAGCGAAGTGTATTGAGTTGAAACGTGTGTAAGTTGTCTATATTTTAGAATGTTTTTACAGTAAACCTCGGTTATAAGGAACAGCTTGGGACATCAGAAAATTGTTCCTTATAACCGAGGTACCTTATATCCGTATAGCGAACTAGTTCCTTGTAACCGAGGTTTGTATAGCGAACACAATTTTTATAGCGAACATTATTTTACTGAACATCGGGCCGAACATGATTTTTTACTGAGAAAGCTGCGAGTCTAGTACCAGTCCTTTCCGACAGCATGATGTGAAAAGAAATAGACTAAATACTAAAATAAAATATAATATACTACATACTACATACTATATACTTACATGTGTATGTTAATTTTTTAATTATTTTGCACACATTGACAGGTACATGTACAAGAAAAATATCTTATGACTTCTTGAAGTAATCAAGGATACTCGTTTGCGATTGTTGAGAGTGAATAATATTTGACTCAATATTTAAGAGGTTGCGGAATACTGAGTCGTCGGTGTTGGAATTAGCCTCAAAATACGACCTCAGTTTATCAACAGCATCCATAGCATCAACTTTACTGACAAGAGGTGTGTCGTCAGAACTGACATCGTCGTCCTCTCCACTGTCGTATTCATTTTCTTCCTGTCCAGAAATAAATGACACAATATCATCATCGTTGCGTGTTTCCGTTACCGGAAGATCCCGGTCATTTTCTATCAAGTCATTAAGGGATATATCACGCTGAATAGTGGTGCAAAAAAACAAAAATAATATCAAACAGGGAATGCCACGTACCAAAAACGCAGCCTCCCCAAAACGAACCCCACAGCACCCAGAAGTGCACACCACCAACACACACACACACACACACACACACACACACGCACACACACACAATCATGTACACACACACATATACACTACCAACACACACTAGCATACAAAGCAAACACACGAGGACAAAACGAACAATTAAAGGAACACAGTGGGGCACCGCCTTGGAACGGTCAGTGGCAAAAACACCACTGGGGAGCTTAAACCGGTTTATGGTGCGCACCCAACCTCACTCTTACCCCCACCATGTTCCAAAGTCACGGACAGTGTAAATAAAAGTAATCCCTGCTAGGTGAATCTCTAACACACCAATGGAAACAAAAGGCATGGTATGAAAACACAAAATGCTCGTGTATAAATATATAAAAAACAAACCTTGAGAACCAAAAACGTATGTACTCAATGCCTTTGCAGAAGGCAGAGCATCAAGAGAAACTAAGGGCCCGACAAACGCCGAGTTCGTGCGAGAGGAATCTCGTCCTGCATGTCGGCGATAAGTTGAGCAAGAGGAATGTCGTCATCATCACCCATGGTTTCTTCATCGACCAACATAGCGAATCCCGATTTCCGAAAACACTTCTGTATGAGTAGCGGTGAAACTTTTTGCCATGCAGAGAATCCATAACGGATAGCCTTAAGTATGTCAATGGCCGGCTCTTTCTTCTTGTCATAGCTCTGAAAACGAGAAACCGTCATTAGAATCTAGTTATTCTATATTTTTAGAAAAACATTTTCGAGTAAAAATAAAGGGAGGTAATCACTTTTACAGTACCTGTATAATTTGTATCTAAAGATTGATTTTATAATTTTAAAGCTGTAAATTATTTTAGACATAACAACAGTTTTTAAAATTTTACACAGACTTTAAGATATTATTTTAATTTTTAACCTTTTAGATTGTAAAATATAGCCCAAATATATAGTGGAAAACTGTTACAAATTACCAACAAAGATGTAAGAAAAACCGCTGTCATTAGCGTACTTAACTGGTATCGATTAGCATTTAAAAGTAGAGTGTTAATGACAAACTGTGCATTACAACTAGACAACGGCGCCGAACAATAGGATTTCAGTGTAAATTATACAATACATTATTGTAGTTTTACTATTGTCCATTTTTGCACCTGCTATATTTTTAGCACATTTATGTAAGAGATCTTAAGAAATGTTCAACAGACTTACGTCAATAATATGTTGCGCCATCAATTGTTGATATTTGCATTTTAAATTGTAGATGATTCCCTGATCGCACGGCTGCAACACAGACGTCGTGTTCGGTGGGAAAAAATGCCAATGTAATAGCCTTTAAACCACTCAGTTTCGGATGTGCTGCACAGTTGTCGACAAACAGCAAAACCTGTTTAATGATCAAATATTGTAAATTATTAGGACAAACAATTGATAATGAAAACATAGCCAGGTTTAAATATATCATTACAAAATCTGTTGTAACATTAATTTTTAGGTATGGGTGCTGAGTTATTCATTAATTAGACTTCATTCAATCGTTAAAAATATTACTCCATGACATACATTAACACCCTTGAAGCAGCGAGGGTTTTGAAACTTCCCAATCACTACAAGTTTCAGTTTTTCGCTTCCGTCCATGTTGCATGCCACGAGAAATGTCAGTCTTTCCTTACTTTTTTTGCCACCGGTACAAGTTTCACCTCTAATATTCAAAGAATACTTTGACTGAAGCTTATGAAATAACCCAGTCTCATCCGCATTAAAAATATCGTTAGGTGTGTAATCATTCAAAAGGGCTGGTAATTTCTGCTCTTTCCATTCAGAAGTCACATCTCTGTCAACGATGCCGCTTTCACCACTTATCGCTCTCGACACGATGTTGTGTCTCTGCTTAAATCTGTCGACCCAAGCACCGCTAGTACTGAAAATAAGAGGGTGTCGTTAAACGTTCGCTCTCGGCAAAATTGTAATCAAAATATTAATGTTTTTTTATAGTTTTTTATTAACTTGACTTTGAAAATAAGACCGTTTTTATATACACAATGATATTGTGAATGAAATGTATAGAATAATTGCTGCAAAATATAGATGTACATACCTGACGTCACCGTGACCTAGCTTCTTTGCTAGATCATCGGCCTTCGTCTGAAGAATTAAGCCACTGATCGGTACGTTGCTGATTCTAGCATCCTTAAAAACAAAAATAATATCAAACAGGGAATGCCACGTACCAAAAACGCAGCCTCCCCAAAACGAACCCCACATCACCCAGAAGTGCACACCTAACCACTCAAAGAGTGCTTTATCAACGTCATTGTGTGCACCAGACCTGTGGCGTTTTCTTTTCAGTGATAATGTGGATGTCTGGTAC
Organism: Saxidomus purpurata; assembly: GCA_022818135.1. NCBI lineage: Eukaryota > Metazoa > Mollusca > Bivalvia > Venerida > Veneridae > Saxidomus > Saxidomus purpurata. The sequence goes on from JAFMSR010000010.1 coordinate 52,158,818, forward strand.
TCATGTTTGATGTGTTCTTTTTTATTTAAAATTCCGGAAAGCGTGCTTTTTGGTATTTCAAACATTTTTGCTATTTCTGTTTTATTTTTTAATCCTTTTTCTACTTCACTTAATATTTCATATTTAATTTCCAAGGTTAAAGCTTTTCTTTTTCTTTCCATCCTGACGAAAGTATAAACTAATACTGACCATATTTAGATCCCAAGGTTTAGTAACCGTGATCAAGGCCATGACTGATTTTCGTTCACTATTGTTAACATTAAATACTTATTACATGTACAAATTTAACTCGTCTAGATCTAGTCTTTGTTAAACGTATTGATAGTATCATATATAAACATGTATTTTTTTTATCGTATCCGTGAATAAACAAACTAAAGATCATAGAAATGAAATAATTTATTCAAGTAGGCTAACATAAACGCACATGAAAATGCCGACGTTACTCTGACGTCATCAGCGTTCCGATTTTTAATAATTTTTATTCTTTATGTCTGTTCGCTAAAACCGAGGTGTTTTCCATTGAATTTTGTACTCAGGGACTGGAAAATTTGTTCCTTATAACCGAGTGTTCCTTATAACCGAGTTCCCTATAACCGAGGATTTTTACATTGAATAAAGAAGGATTTAGATCGGGGATTTGAAAACTGTTCCTTATAACCGAGTGTTCCTTATATCCGAGTTCCTTATAAGCGAGGTTTACTGTATTTATTACATATTTTCACGTGGATAGAGGTCACAAAGTTGACAGACGGGCATTGACTTCAATACATTTGTATAAAGATAGTGACAGCAATTTTATCATGGTTTTTGTAAAGTCTGGATTATTGTGAAAAGTGCTAGACTTTTCCTATAAAAGTAAGAGCATTGTTTCTAGTATTAAGTTTCGTTTATTTTCATGTATTTTTCATTAAATTCGGTTCAGTAATAAGAAAGTTATATGTTCGTATTTCTGGTTGTTGTATAACAATTAAACTGAGACCACTATTGATTGTGGGCGGAGCTAAAGTGCTTGCTATATAGAGCGAACTTTTAATAAATTAAGTGATTTAGTAGGTAGTTTTAATAAAAAAGAAAGACGTTTATTTGAAAATCTGAGCGATTCGATTGGTGGGCAAATGGGGTCAAACACTAAAAGTTGTTATTGTTATTGAGGAAGATTCATTAATGAACGTATGAAGTAACGTATTACACTATTGAATATAACACGTTTTATAACACGTTTACTGTTTGGTAACCTTCAGATAGTATGGTGTACACAAAGAGTCGTCTTTGAACACATGTTCATACATATTTGTACGCACAGTTATGGGAACCTACAAAGGTATGGTGTACCCGTCAGACCTATGTATGTCCGATACGTTTTATGTGCCATGGTATTTACCATATGTTTTATCTTTTAGCTTTCTCCCCCGGAAGATACAATGTCCGGATTGGTTGAGACGTGTATATCCTCCAGTTGATGACTTTCCTGGAAAAGACCGACCTGTTACGTCGTTAAACTACGAGATTCGGCCGGATGTATTGATTCCCGAGCGCAGACTTGTCCACGTGGTGCCCAATTGACACAGGAAACACCTTTGGTGCAGTCGACATTAAGGTCCACTTATATCCAACCCCGTTATACCGGAGCCATTTAGATTTGGAGATGTTTATCCAAATGGCGAGGACAGTCTTTTTGTTATATTTGAACGTGATTTTTCTTATCGTTTAGAAAAGTGTAACTCGTTTGAAAAGGGACTTTCAAGAAAAGTGTAACGTGTTTGAAATAGGACTTTCATTAAGACATTTCCATCTTATCATCTTATTTACTGTTGAAAGTAAGAAAGTTCAGAACTGAAAGACCCAGAGATAATGAAACAATTGTTTTGTATCTTTCTAGAATGTCTAGGTATTTAGATGGATGGCTTAGGCTTAGTAAAGTTCCAAAGACATAATTATAAAGGGTTGTTAGATTTTATGATTAGAGATCAGTTTCTAGAGGTATGTAAGAGAATTGTACCAAACGTTGAGAAGTAAGGCGTTCTTAAACGCTAGTGATGTAGCTGAAGAGGCAGATTTGTTTGCTAAAACTCGAGGAGGTCCCAAGATGGTCGTGATTCGAACCAATAGAGACAGAAACAGTAAGCCGTATGCTCCGCCTCCATGTCCTTCGCCGCCTAGAAGTAATTATGAAAATAGGGTGAATAGAGGTAGGGGTAGTAATTTAAACCGTGGTAGAGGTGGTTTTCAGTCCCGTGATGTACTAAAGTGTTGGAATTGTGGACAGTTAGGTCATAGTTCTTAAAACTGTAGAAGTGAAAAGACTAGTAGGGATAGTGCAGCAATAGAGGAAGCACAGAAGCAGGAAGATAGTAGGAGAGAGAGGTCGAGGACGAAATAAAGATGGATATAAAAGTAAGTCCGAAAGGTCAGAAAGTGGTAATAGCATTATATAACTCAGTGATGTTGAGGAATTGGGGATGTTAAGTGTAAATTCGTGTCCGACAGCAGCAGGCTTTTGCAATGGTAGGAATATCATAGCAATGAGAGATACTGGATGTACATGTGTGATAGTGAAACGGGAGTTAGTTGACTCAAGTCAGTTCTTGGAAAAATCCCGTAGATGTAAGTACATAGATGGAAGTGAACACAGATTAGATGTAACTTTTGTTGATATAGATTGTCCTTATTTTCGAGGTACTGTGGAAGCGTTATGTGTAGAAAATCCTACAAATGAAGTGATAATTGGTAATATAGAGGGTGCTGTTGAATCACAGTTCAGTAGCTTAGTGTCAGCGGTTGAAACTAATGCACAGTCCCAAGCTAAGAACCAATCTAAACTTAGAGTTCCTTCACAAATTTTAGATATTTCTAGAGAAGAGTTTCTAGGAAAACAGCAGAGCGATAGTTCTTTAGAAATTTGCGGGAAGAAGGCTGATAGTGGTACGAGTAAGCAGTGTCGAGGTAGTGGGGAAGTGAAGTTTGAAGTAAGGAAGAAATTGTTGTTTAGACAGTTTACTGCGAGAAATGGTGATGTAAGTAAACAGTTAATAGTACCTAAATGTCTTAGGGACAAACTGTTTTGAAGGTCGCAAATGATTCTTTACGGTCAGGTCATTTGGGTGTAAGAAAGACAAGTGATAGAATTCTGGGTGAAATTTATTGGCCAGGTGTGTTTTCAGATGTAAGAAGGTATTGTCAATCTTGTGATATATGTCAATGTACAATAGCCAAAGGCAGAGTAACTAAGGTTCCTTTAGGGAAGATGCCATTAATTGACACTCCATTTAAGAGAGTGGCTGTTGATATTATTGGACCAATTGAACCAATGTCTGAACGGAAAAATAGATTTATTTTGACAATGGTTCATTATGCTACTAGATACCCGGAGGCAATAGCATTGCCTGGTATTGAAACTGAAAGAGTAGCAGAGGCTTTGGTAGACATGTATAGTAGATAAGGTGTTCCAGAAGAAATGCTTACCGACTGTGGATCACAGTTTACATCGAACCTTATGGCAGACGTAAGTAGGTTATTGTCACTAAGACAGCTGACTACAACCCCATATCATCCGATGTGTAATGGTTTAGTTGAGAAATTCAATGGTAGTCTGAAGCAGATGTTGAAACGTATGTGTAGTGAGAGACCGAAAGATTGGGATAAGTATTTGAATGCTATATGTCTGCTTTCCCCTTTTGAGTTGTTTTATGGTCGAACACTCCAAGGACCGATAACTGTGTTGAAAGAGTTATGGGCAGGTAAGACGGAAAATGATGAGGTGAAATCGACTTACCAGTATGTCATGGATTTGCATGAGAAGTTAGAGGATACTTGTAAGTTAGCGCAACAGCAGTTGGCTAAGAGTAGTGTTAGATATAAGAAGTATTACAATAGAAAGGCTAGGGATAGAAGATTTAAAAAGGGAAGTAAGGTACTTGTGTTGTTACCTTCGAAGCGTAATAAGTCGTTATTACAGTGGAAAGGTCCAAATGTAGTTGCAGAGATTGTAAACAGATTAGATTATAAGATTGAGATAGATGGAAAGTTGAAAACGTTTCATGCAAATATGCTGAAACAGTATTGTGAAAGAGATAGTAGTAAGAGCAGTATACCGAATAGAGGCGTGTTAAATAGGATAAGTTCAGCGACTGTAGAGGAAGACTTGAGTATGTATGACAGATTTGACCCGAGTGAGGAGAATTGTGATGGATAGTGATAGAGGAGTTGTGTCCTGTGAAAGGGAGGTGAAACGCATACAGACAGATAAATCCTGATTTATCAGTAGATAGTAAGCAGGAGGTAGACAATTTGACAAATTCTCGGATATTTTGACAAACATTCCAGGAAATTCTGATCTAGTTGAATATGACATTCAGTTGTCAACTTCATCATTTGAGGATTAAGGGTTATCCTATTCCTTTTCATTTAAGCCAGTAGTGAAGGAGGCAGTAGATAAGATGCTAGAGTTGGAAGTTACAGAACCCTCAAATGCTCCATTTTCTTCTCCAATTGTCCTTCTTAGGAAAAAAGATGGCAGTATACAATTTTGTATTGATTTCCGTCTGACAATTAAACAAAGTTACGGTATTTGATGCAGCACCTATGCCAAATATAGAGGCGATGTTTGCAAAACTGGCTACATATAGATATTTCTCTAAGTTAGATCTTAGTTAAGGTTACTGGCAGGTTCCTATGTCTAAGAAGGCAAAGCCAATGACCGCTTTTTAAACCTTACAAGGCCTGTTTCAATTCCGGAAAATGCCATTCGGATTAGTTAATGCCCCTGCGACATTTTGCAGAATAATGAGGAAGGTTTTGAAAGATCTAGGACATTCAGAAAGTTTTATAGATGACATCCTGGTATATACCATAACATGGTCAGAGCATGTTGTTGCCCTTACAGGGTTGTTAAGCCGATTAAGAGAGACCAAGCTTACAGCTAGACCGACTAAGTGTTGTGTTGGGTTTCAAAAACTAAAGTGTTTAGGGCATATGATAGGAGAGGTCCAAACTCTTGAACCGGTCCCTAGTAAAGTCAAGGTCATACAAAATGCTGAACGACCAAAGACTAAGAAAGCAGTCCGTTAGGGGTAGTCGGTTTCTACCGAAAATTTATCCCGAATTTTGCTGCTATTGCAGTACCCCTTACATATTTGACGAAAAGGGTCAGCCAAATCTTGTAGATTGGGGCCAAAGTCAAGAAAAGGCGTTTCAGTCTTTGGAAGCTAGTTTGACTGGACCACCTATTTTTAAAATGCCAGTTTTAGAGAAGACTTTTATTCTTAGAGTAGATGCTTCTGATGTAGGTATAGGCTCAGTTTTATTGCAAAAGCAGGAGGAAGAGAAATTACCTGTAGCGTATGCTAATAGGAAGTTGCTTCCAAGATAGAAAAACTATTCAGTCATAGAAAAGGAGTGCTTGGCAATAGTATGGGCGGTGTCAAAGTTTCACAGGTATCTGTTTGGTAAGGATCTTTAAATTCGGTTCAGTAATAAGACAGTTATATGTTCGTATTTCTGGTTGTTGTATATCAATTTTACTGAGACCACTATGATGGACTTCAGTTTATATAACGTATTTTGACCGACATAAATTGTGTTCGTGCATTTCATGTCTGCACGGAGGTTATGATTTCCCCGTGAATTTATAAACAGGCGGGAAGATTTATAATTTAAGAAATCCTGACTATTAGAAAATTGCACACATAGTATTTTGACTTGACATGCGAGATGTTGTAAAGTTTCTACTTTCGCTTGATCAAGGTAAATGAATTTATTTTTGAAAGCTTTTTATTTTGTTTCGTAAATTGTTTTAGTAGAGATATTATTTTAAGTAAAAGATTTTTGTAAGTTATTTTGTTTCATATTATGATTTCGTTTTTGTTAAATTCAAAGTAGCTGAATTTGTTTTTGTTTTAAAACATTTTCAAATGCCATTGTATGACTAATTTGTTTCAGTAATCATTGATTGTCTTGTCAATGTCATGAGTGTAAATCGTGAATGTAAGCTGCAGTTTAAATCAGTTAAATCGGTTTAATTGTGTTTCATTTCATTTTACTTGCATTCTTAATAATAATACAAGTTGTTATTGTTAATGAGGAAGATTCATTAATTAACGTATGAAGTGACGTATTACATTATTGAACATAGCACGTTTTATAACACGTTTACTGTTTGGTAACCTTCAGATAGTATGGTGTACACAAAGAGTCGTCTTTGAACACATGTTCATACATATTTGTACGCACAGTTATGGGAACCTACAAAGGTATGGTGTACCCGTCGGACCCGTGTATGTCCGATACGTTTTATGTGCCATGGTATTTACCATATGTTATATCTTTTAGCTTTCTGCCCCGGAGGATACAATGTCCAGATTGGTTGAGACGTGTATGACCTCCAGTTGATGACTTTCCTGGAGAAGACCGACCTGTTACGTCGTTAAACTACGAGATTCGGCCGGATGTATTGATCCCCGAGCGCAGACTTGTCCACGTGATGCCCAATTGACACAGGAAACACCTTTGGTGCAGTCGACATTAAGGTCCACTTATATCCAACCCCGTTATACCGGAGCCTTTACGGAGATGTTTATCCAAATGGCGAGGGCAGTCTTTTTGTTATAGCTGAACGTGTTTTTTCTTATCGTTAAGAAAAGTGTAAATGTTTGAAAAAGGACTTTCAAGAAAAGTGTAACGTGTTTGAAATATGACTTTCATTGAGACATTTATATCTTATCATCTTATTTACTGTTTATATTTGTATTCATCGTTGTAAATATTCATCACTGTAATTAAAGTTGTAAATTTTGTAAAGTGTTGTGTGTTTGATTACTCTGGTGTGTTTAGCCCCGACCGTCCATCGTTACAATAGACTCATTATGATTATTGCATTTCAAATTCGAGTTGTATGTGATCAAACAATATTTTATATGTTTTAGTGACAGGTTGCCTTAGGTTGCCATGGCACATTTTGCTTATCCTTCACAAGACAAAGTATTCAAATTTTATTTAACATCATGTATGCTATTGGAGTTCTAAGCAACGTCTGAAAGAATTCGGAAGAAATGTCAAGTGTCCAGCATTTAAGCAACACAGACTTTAACACATATGTCTGCGTTAATTTTTTTTTCATTTGAAAATGCATTGCGTGTGTTAGAGATTCACCTAGCAGGGATTACTTTTATTTACACTGTCCTGTGACTTTGGAACATGGTGGGGGTAAGAGTGAGGTTGGGTGCGCACCATAAACCGGTTTAAGCTCCCCAGTGGTGTTTTTGCCACTGACCGTTCCAAGGCGGTGCCCCACTGTGTTCCTTTAATTGTTCGTTTTGTCCTCGTGTGTTTGCTTTGTATGCTAGGTGTGTTGGTAGTGTATATATGTGTGTGTGCATGATTTGTGTGTGTGTGTCGTTTGTGTGTGCGTGTGCGCCGTGTGTGTGTGTTGGTGGTGTGCACTTCTGGGTGATGTGGGGTTCGTTTTGGGGAGGCTGCGTTTTTGGTACGTGGAATTCCCTGTTTGATATTATTTTTGTTTTTATCAACACATTTGTATATGCCTATGGTGTATTACTATATTCAATCCGAATGTTTTGATATGATTAGAGCACTCGGAAGTGTACGCGACGTTTCAGGTATGGAAGTAGCTCCATCAGGCTTTTCTTCTTTTCTCTGGCGCAGATAATAAAACATATAAAAAGAAGTAATATCCGTATAAATACATCAGTTCCATGGGACAGTTGTGATTTAGAAATTAAAAATTATTTTTGATTGCGACAGTTAAACCTTACAACAACCTTTTACCCTGTTTCGAAATGGGGGATTGATTTCCAACTGCCACTATGTATGCCCTATTACACATTACCACCAAACTGAAAGAGGTACGTAGTAGTAACGACATTTTTCATTAATTCGGCTTATAAAAAACCAAATAATTTACAATCTATCCGTCGGTAATGTGCCTGGATAATAATACACTCGGGCTTCGCCTCGTAAATTATTCGTAAATTGTGTGCAGTATTTCACTTACATGTACCAGAGATTTCATGGAATGTCCGGTTAGCAGCCTCGGAGGTGAAATGCCAAAACGTAATAGTAATATTTATTTGGTGCAATAGATAAGGAGAAATGCATTTCACTGAATTGCAAAGTATGTTTACATGTATTTGCCTTGTAATAACGCTGCACGTATTACGCAAAAAACGTTATATTTCGTAGCTCTATTAAAACACAAAATTCAGCAGCACTACTGCCATACCGATTGAACGAATCAAATGCGTTTACTTTCACAGTAGTACATTTAACAGGCGTGTCATCGTTTTAGCTACAGGAAGTCCTTGCCAATTATTAAGATTTTAGATAATGCGTTCATCTGCTGCTTTTTATCTTAAGACACTTTTCGAATCTTGCACGTTTTATGCTTCAGTAAACTTAACAGAAACATTATAAAGATTTATACCAAAACGTGGTTCGTTGTGTGCCTGGTTGACTCAAAGAAAACATAAATACTGCGATTAAGAAAATACTCCGACGCCTTATGTTTTCACTTGATACATAACAAAAGAAACCAGTACGAAGTCGAAACCATGATTGACGACGCCGAGCTCGTCCATGTTTCATCAAAAGTTACTGCTGATACTGAACCATTTACGCAAGAGCACATGCTGATGATAGGAAACTGCACTCGTGTTATATTTATGAGCCGGATGCCAGCTCCGACATGACGCCGTTTAATCAAGCTAAGGGACAGGCTAATCTAAGGAAACAACATAAGACGATACGCAATAGATACAGACAAGTGGTGACCTGTGTCCTGAGGAAAAACACGATAATTTCATATTGCCCCCCCTCCCCCTCCCCCCCCTCCCCCCCCCCTCTCTCCCTCTCCTCCCCCTCCTCTCTCTCTCTCTCTCTCTCTCTCTCTCTCTCTCTCTCTCTCTCTCACTCGCTTAGATACAATTATACTGACAGTTAAATTTGTTAATTAATGAAATAATTTGTTTGCACCGTGAACTTATAAAAGTTGAGCTCGCCTATTTTTCGTGACGTTGACATCACATCTGCCTTTTGAGTCATAGCCGAGTTCATTTATTCACAGTAAAGTTAAAAGCATGGATAAACGTTTAAGCGATGTTACACTAATATGCCCTCCACAACCATGATAAGTTGATAAGTTTATGCTGTTTTTAATTATTGAGCAATTTAGATATATTTTAGAGATATTGTTGTTTTTACAACCGATATTATACATGTACGATTGTGAAATGGGAAATAACAGGTAACTTAATAGTATGTATGTTGGAGAAGCTAGAGCCGTCTCCCAATTTATAAAATTAAACTTTTTCTAGTATAAACGGTCACCTGATTATTGACGTAATCAAGTGTATTGATGTTAAGACCATGACACATTCTCATTATATTTGATATATGCTGGCATTGGACTAACGGGACTTACTGAACGCCAAAAATGAATGTATTTAATTGAATAATGATAAACTTTAATCACGTGAAATCTGAAATTATACAACTTGTAATTATAACAAACTTTTTGTTTTGGCAATAAACGATCCCTTTGATCATTTGGCAATAAACGATCCCTTTAATCAGTAGATAAAATACTTATCTGCCATTTTTTATTCCTTATCTTCTTTCATATTTGGTAAAACACATACAGTCGGAACTCATTATCTCGACATCGCTTATCTCGAGTTTCGTTATCTCGACCTATTTTGTAAAGTCCCGAATTTATTCGTTCTTTTTTCTATGTAAAATTCGTTTTTTATATCGACTTTTTCATCTCGATTTAATATTTTTGCCCCAATGCAAGATTTTGCACTGTTTTTACACGTTTATCTCGATGTTTGAAATGGCGCTTGTGAATTGAAAGGTGTGAACAATTAACGGCATGTCGTAAAAGGTGATGTAATTAAAATTAACCAACGCTGGATTGTTTATTCTATTCAGCTTTTTATTGACAAATGTCAAAATTGAGTGATTAAGAAGACTTGCATAAAAGATTAGCTAGGTTAGATTTTTACCACTGTCATTTCTTTTTGAAAAACGTTATTGTATTTGAATCACAATCACACAAGTATATGGCTGATGCTAATCACTTTTCCTGCAAGTAAACAGTCGGCAAATTCATTCTGTAGAACTTTTAGTCAGTTATATGTTGCTACATGTAATATCTAGCTGATTGTAAATAAAATAAACACGGACTATTTAATTATAAATGTGAAGTCATCAGCAACATGGTGCACACAAATAAAAAAACAATTCAAACGACATAAGAAATGCTTGATTGAATTTACAAATCATATTGAAACGATTCTAATCATCCTATATGGTTATTTAATGCGATTAACTTCATTATATCTACCACATGTACTCCAAAAACAAAATATGCTTGTCTTCTAAAAGTAATTTAGCAATATAAAAAATATGCATATTTTCAAAGCAAAATATGTACCCGTTGTCATAGCAGGAAATTCCAAATCTGACACTGTCAAAAATATCACTCAATAAGTACCGTAAACATCTATAATCATAACAATTAAACAATAAAATTCCAAACATTCTACTGTTTAGATTATTTCAGACTCAATAAAATTAACATAACTTAGTATAAGCTATTTTGTGTATCGTTTCTCTTACGCTTTTCTGTAGACACTTGGTTACAGAAAGTTTACTTTTAACTTGATTTTGTCCACATTAGGAAAACACTTTCATTATCAGAGCATTCAGTGAGTTTTCAGGATATCAGTCCTTGATGTCCATCACAGCGTTAACATTTTCTGACAATCTGTAATGAGATAGTTTAAAAATATCAGTTCAAGCGATAAAAAAGCATTGTGTCGAAGCCATTTCAAATTTGTCATTTTCAAATCTCAAAACATGAATAAACATACTAGTAATATATGTCCGAAAATATTATAAAAAAGATCTTTTTTTTTCTTTTAATTTAAGATGTAGTAAATCTAAATTTGCACAGCAAGTGCCTTTTCTTCTATTTTGGACATATAACACCAATGTTATGTTTTACATTACATATACAGATATATGTAGGATAATACAAATGTAAGTATAAAGTAAGAGAAATAACAGTTTAATGAATAAGGAAATTTGAAACGTTTTAATCCGTTCGCTAACCTTACCACACCTAAGTTAACTGCATCCACACACACAATGGCTTTTGTTATGATATCACTCACTCACGAACATTATTATGACAAATTAAACCTTTTTTAATGTTTGAATTACAGTGGTGCCTACGTGTAGGTACCGCGTGCACACGTTTCCTTCGCGCGCGATACCATTGGTTTATATTACACGCTGCACGCTCGATGAACCATATGCCCAGTTAGATTCATTTGAAACGCGTATCGTGCAGCACTGAATACAGCGCGGGTATTTCCGTAACCGTCAAATGTGCAACCACTCAAATCAACGAACACAACCGTGTAGCCAATAAACAGCCAGGCCGATATGTCCGATGCAGAATGCCGCTGAGAACTTGGAGTTCTGACAAAATATGCAGTATTTACGTTTTCGAAGTTGTAAGGGTGTAAGTACATATAGCTTTTCTAACTTTGCACTGTCTCTCATCTAAAACACAATAAAAACGGGAGATGCCCATGTCATATTGTTTTAATACAATACTATGTTATCAGCTTTCGAGTGAAAGTGAATGTATGTTGGGTACAGCGCAACAAATAAGAGTCTACTAGCTTAGAACGCAAAGCGAGACGAGACATTGTCTACTTTCACTTTCTACAGTAGATACATGATAAGGCAGGGGTTTCAATATGTCTATATTTGTGATTTGTCAGACTCTAATCAGACATTCCATACTAAACCCTACATGTCCTGGTCTCACTTTTTTAGCTCAAAAGGCAATTTAATTGTACACGGTGACATTTGTGAGTTGTTCGCCTTCTACGTCTCACTTTAATGTGCAAATAGATGTGTAGACATCCCCCAACATATATTCGTAGGCACTAACGAACGCAGGATAATCCAATATTTAAATGTGTTTATGATGTTGCACGATAGGATTAAGATTTATAATGACGCTAACACAATCCCAAATTAAGGTAGTAGACCCATAACGGGCACCAATTCAAATCATTATAGGCTTAATATTTTCTTAATCTGTATCATTTCCAGGATTTAAAAACAAATTTTAAAAGAAATTTACCGTGAAAAATCTAAGTTATAGGAATTTGAATAACCCTACCCCCATTTTGGAATTATTTGTAAAATGACATCACACGAGAGATAAGAAAATGCATGTATTTCATTTATTATTCAATAATTTGGTACAGATTTGGTATCAGAATATCAAAAACTATATTTTCTTTCGAAATTATACACCATTTACCATATTATCAACAAGATTTATAAAACTTTTATGAAATAATCAGATAGTATTACAATTTTCATGTACTTTTTTGACCATGTTCAATTTTGAACATCAAAGTTTTTAAGAAAAATCAACATTTTCTAGAAATAGGGCATGACTTTTTGTATATTTATAATTATCTATAACACTTTGGCAACAGCATGCCAAAAATTCACAATGTTTTACCGTCTCTATTTAAAATAATTAGAGTTTGAAAATTTCCATCGGCGTTTTTAGCCGTGTCTGTAAGTAATAAAACCTTCAAATAAGCTAACACTTATGTGTAAAAAAATATTTAATTTCTTTTTAGTCTAAAAACAATATAAACATACGAAGAAAAATGCAAAATAATGAAAACAAAGAAGAAAAAGAAAAAACAAAATTTTTGGTTCCGGCTGGATTCGAACCTACGCCGGGAAAAACGTCAAAAGATCTAACAACCTAGGCTAGAGCATTAAAATTGAAGAGTTTCGATTGGAGGTTCTTATTAGGAGTCTACTACCTAAAATCTACTTATCTTAACACCCACATTAATCTGTTAAATATGAAAAATTGAAACATCATTATTGACGTACCAATCGGAAATGTTTAGCGATTAAGGTCAGCTTAAATTTTAGTATTTCGAGTCCCTGTAACCCTGACCTTTAACCTAGTGACCCGAAACATCGACCATGCACACCAAAGCATTGTACATCACTTGTGTGAAGTATCATGAAATTCTGACCAATGGTTTTGGAGATTTACATCCACAAGATTTTACTATCCCGACCTTGACCTTTGTCCTACTGTCCCGAAACATTAACCATGCACAACTAGGCATTGTACTTATCTCTTCTGTGAAGTGTCATTAATTTCTGACCAGGGCTTTTGGAGATTTAGCATCCACAAGATATTACTATCCCGATCCCCTGTGACATTGACCTTTGACGTAGAGACCCGAAACATGGCCCATGCACAAATAAGCACTGTACTTATCACTTGTGTGAAGTATCATTTAATTCTGACTAGGGGCATTGGAGATTAAGTGTCCACAAGATTCCGTCTACAGACGGACGTACTCACCAGACGGACTTTGTTTAGTTATCCCTTTGATCTTTCTTTGATCTTTTTAACCCCACAATAGAATTATTTAACCCCACAATACCATTTTTAATCCCATAATGACGGAATGAACTGAAACAACCTCACAATGCTAAGTTATAATCCAACCCTAACCCCCTAATGTCTACTGGGCATGTACGGACAGACGGACAGATGGACAGACAGACAAACAGACGGACAGACAAGCTGAATCCAGTATACCCCCATTATAAATATCACACGATAATGTAACTGTTATCGGAAAATTCTATATTGTAATATCAGGTAAAACAGGTATGTTTATCAGTATTATTTAATGTTTATGAGAGCTAAATATGACTGTATTAGTAGTAAAAGAATAGCTCAGTGGTATGGGGCTTGGCGTTGGAAAACTTGCGTTTCATAGTCAACAAAGGGGGTACGAGTTCGAGTCTTTCTTGAACCTTCAATATTTTTTTCTTTTTAAACTTAAGTAGATCCATTTATCATATGTTTACGTGGTAGTGGTTATTTGCTGTTGTATTCAGTTTTATATTTTAAATATAACATTTTATTGAATGAAAACAATAATTATGAATATTCAAATGCGCTGTCTGTGTCACAATAGTTGCTACAGCTGCTGGCAGTGGCTGTTGCTTCCTCGTCACTAACATCGACATTAAAACTCTCTACAGCCTCACTCACCTAAAATCACGTGAGAATTGTGCAAGATTTTTTCTATTTTTTCATAAAATACTCCAAACCCACCGATCTTGACTTCACCATCATACCACTAGACCAGTAATCATTTCTGTAGGTTGTATCATTAAAAGTTCAATTATAAAGACCAGCGTGTGGATTTTTCAACATACCGAAGTTGATTATTGTCATGGTTTATGGTTTTATATCGATTCCCCTATATTCAATAATGTTATGGTCACGACAAGGCCAAAATAGCGAATTCTAAGTATACACTTTGTGTTCGGGGGGTATAAAAATATCAGTATGTTTATATTTTAAAAATCATTCAATTTGTATAGAAGAATTACGGTTCAATTAAGGTTCACTGAAAATGTATTGACTGAATAGTGAACAGTGCAGATTATGATTAGACTGGATGGATGTGCCAACTGATCTTGAACTTCACTAGTTGCAAAAGCAGAATTATTTACTACCAGCAGAGTAAAGATGTAAAACTACGATAACATTAATCAGGATAAAAAATGTGTATCCGAAATACACAGTGTCTCAGGTAACAAAGCCAAGTATAAGCTATAAAAAACAATTTCCACTATTTTCTCATATTTATGATAGATTCAGGAAAAAAAATCAGTGACCATCCCTTCTTTTAGTGCTTAAATTTCTAAGATCTAATTTCTTAATAACATTGTTCAACTATGCTTTGGGTCAGTGCTATATGCCAGAACCATTTAGGTATACACTACCCTGCTTTGTGATCCTGTGTTTTTTATTAGGTAATGCAATCTTACATAACAAAGTGATAAAAAGGATTTCAAGACAGCCTGCGGCAATCAATGATTTTTAGACTGCAACAATAAAAATATAGGGGTCTCATATTTCAACAAGAGGACCTTTATAAAAACGAAGGAACAACATTAAAATTCATTATAATCATGTTTTCATGTTAACATTAGTGTAGGCTCAAGAACTAGTATGATCTATTCTTCAAAAAGGCAATTTCATATGTCAAATATATAATAAGTCAGATCTAACATAAAAATAATCAGGTATAAAGTAGATAATTATCAAATACCCCGCCGACTCTACTGCAGATATAAGTTCTCGTTCAACTTTCTCCATTTTCCCCGCTGTGTACCTCAAATACTTTAGATAATCACGTGACCGTCTGGTCGAAATACCGTGGTAGCAATAAATCACAAAAATAATGTTGTATATCTCGCATTAAAATGATTTTGTGGGCGGATCTTGTATATTTTCTGATATGACAGGGTTAAGTATTGTATGGATTATCATATAATTGTACTTACGTATAACTGGATGCATTTGAACGGGTTTTGTTTCATATAATCCAATCAAATTATGAGTGTCTTTAGAAATCGGCGTTTTTTGACACTTGCTTTGAAGGAAGTTATGTCAACTTTGAACAAGCATAATTTTGTTAATTGCAGGTCGATTAACATGGGGTTTAGACCAGTTTAAAGAGAATTTTATTACGGAGGGATCCGTGTCAGGAATTTTTGATAAATTATGGTCAGAAAAAAGGCTGCATTTTCTTTGATGTTAATTTTTGTTTGTTTGAAGAATGATATGGAAAATCCGTGACACAGATCCCTAGACATTATAATTATATACATTTTTTTATGAATTTGGTGGTAAAAATTGCAAAAATGGCTTTGCTATCGCTGTTCAAAATTTTACGAAATTTATCAAATATCATACAATATCAAAGGCAAAAAACAAAAAAAAAAGTTTTAAAAATCATGAAACGACTTGTTTTAGTCATAACCTATATAAAAGATACAAAATATATGATACAATTATTGTCTAAATGGGTACTTTAACTCCACTGAGCCGACCCTAAACCGCTACCTTAATTTTAGACTAGAAAATTTTAAAATATTTCCTATAGAAATCAGCTATGTAAAGTAAATTTAGTCCCCGGTCACGGTCAGTTTTGATGCAGGGTCATGATTTGAATTATCTTGGTAAAGCAAATGTAAATAATTGCTAAACATAGAGCAGTTATAAACAGTCAGGGGTGTAACTTGTTTAAGTTATTTTGAATAACTTGTACAAGTTATATTTATCTTTTACTCATAACTTCTACAAGTTATATTTATCTTTTACTCATCACTCACTAAAATAACTTCTTTAAGTTATTTTTCAGTCATAATAACTCATTCAAGTTATTTTCGTTCAAATAGTACAAAGATTTAACATAATTTTTCCACAAGAATATGAATTTTCTGGACACTGGTGGACAGTTATACAAATTTTTTCTATTTCTTTCATCATTGAACATTTTAAGATCATCAAATAAAATCTGTTACACCACAACAAAACCTTCTTACACAAAGGCTTTGAAGTAGGACATTACTCAGGTCATCTCTAAGACAATTTTGGCAAAAAATTCATTATGTCTGATTGAAAATTCAGTACTGTCATCTATAAAGAAAGAACCTGCATTTCTCTCTCTTATCTAAAGGTATTTGCAGAGGTAATCTGCTAGTAATGAAGAAATTCAGAAAAACTGAAATGTTGAAATGTAACCTGTATGAGTTATTTACAGAAATTCCCATTTTTTTGGTCACCTCAACTTTCAAGGGAGTTATTTCTTTCAGCAAAGGGAAGCAATTTTATTGACAAAATGTTTCAATTATCACTTACTGTAGTTATTTTCAAAATAACTTAAACAAGTTACACCCCTGTCTGATAAATAAATTATGATATGATGGTTATATTGAAATAATAAATTGATCAGGGCTTCAATTTTGAAGAATACATGGGTTTACAGTTTCAAGACTGTACAATGCAGATATCCGAAGTGTACGGAGTGGATTTGATAGTTATCTCCCTTGAATTTTGAGTAAACTGAATACCTAGAAAATGAGCTATTTGTAAACGGTCCGTCTGATATGGTTGCTGCTGATATTGCTACAATAAATACATCATTGGAAAGCTTATGATCTTAGTTTTCTAAAGATATGAAATTTGATACATTTTAATTAACCACAAACATTGAATCAGTTGCTAAACCTGACCATATATCGGGGATTTTACAAAGAAGTAACATACAGTTATTAATAGCCAGTAACATTAACTCGATAAAAATAAACGGGAAATAGCCCTGTTTCAAACTGTAAACCCGTGTATCAGTCAGATTTTGTGATTTTTTTACTTCAAAATTAGTATAAATTTTAAATGAAAGCCCCTTGTATATAAAATGTAACAGGTCCCTGAAAGAAACATTTTCTAGGAAATAACATAAGGTTTTGCTGAAAAGTAAATTATAGTGCAACAGTATTTCCTCTGGAGGCTAGTTTAAACGTCATAATTCACCTGTAGGCATAACAATTTTATGTCTGTGAATTTATCAGAGGCGTAAAAACTGGATTTGTACGTCCATAATTTTTATTTTCCATTGAAAATAATTACGATAAATTTAGTTAAATTTACATAATATTACGTGCCATTTGGACGGCCATATAATGTGCCATTTACGGGCGTAAAACTACGTTCTGCAATCTGTCAACTTGTGGCATATAATTCTATTATGTACGGGCGTAAAGAAAAAAATATTCCGCCTACTTTACAGCTGTAAAATTATGTACAGGAATACATAAAAATTACATAGCACAGTATTTTTTTCAAATTACTGCACACTTTCTAAGACTGTCATTGTCTGTGAATTGTTTATAATTATAATTATAAGCAACAGGGGAAGTTATTACGGCAGGACTAGCGTGGCTAAAGGCCGCGACTCCGGTACTAAATAACAGGCTTAATAAACGAATCAAATAGAAAATGTCCGGGTCTGAATCGCATATCAGATCTTGGTAGTCGAATTCCGACGTATCACATCGAATTGTTGCACTTCTTTATTATAGTATTATTAAACATGTATGAAAAAAAAACAGACAGGATTTAATCAAATAAATACAAAATTCTGGTAATTATGGTTCGTGATTTAATGAAATTAAGGAATGTATAAAAAAATCCTACTACAACATAAAGATCCTCAAATACACTTTGTTCATAAGCAGGGCTTCGATAATTGCCGGTTCTGGACTGAATTTTGACTTAAAAAAACAGATTCACAAGTCTGAAAAGCCATTTTAAATTGGTCCGAGAATTTGTACATTTTCGCTCCATAAATGAGTTGAAAATCACAATACACAGGTAGAGTTCCACTAGACAATGCCACATGCTAAATATCTAAGCTCTAGGCCCTGTGGTTTCAGAGAAGAAGATTTTTAAAGTTTTTCCTACATAAGCCTATGTAAAACTAAGTCACCATCCGCGCAGGGTCAATTTTGACCCGGGGGTCATAATTAGAACAATCTTGGTAGAGGTCCACTAGACAATGCTTCATGCCAAATATCTAAGCTCTAAGCCTTGTGATTTCAGAGAAGATTTTACAAGTTTTTCCTCTTTGTTGCCATAGCAACCAGAGTTCTGTATAGAATGGAATTCTTTGAACAACTTTGTGAAGCTTGATGCAAGGAACATCGATGCAAAGTTTCATCAACATTGGCCCAGTGGTTTCAGAGGAGATGTCGTTTGTAGGAAATGGTGGACGGACGGACAGACAGACAGACGGCCGGACGCCGGACGGAATGTGATCCTAATAGCTCACTCTGGCACTTTGTGCCAGGTGAGCTAAAAATCTGAAGTGTTCTCTGTTTCAGATTATAGATCATGTTCTAGCCTCTACACCTGCAAGTTCGTGTCTGTTAATCTTTAAACCTGCGCATGCACACTAAACGGAAGAATCTTGAACTTATTATTGACCTGTGTTTAATTTCAAATACTAGTTGAACTAACTGCAAAACCATTTTAACATTATCTTGTTTACAACATGTATTTTTTATCAAAAAACAAATTTCACCTTTCATAAACAGAATTATGGAGAATTGTCCTATGAGTTCATGTTTCTTATTTGATGACGTCATAGTGAGGCGTCGCAAGGTCGAATGGTAATTTACTTTCCCAAAATGGTATCTATTGCTTACTGACCTCTTGGATGTTGCTAAACTTAATTGTTTTACAAAAACAAACATGGAAAATAAGAACCCTTCTTGAAGATTGTTTTTGTGGTTGAAATAAAGTCTGCATATTGGGGTTGAACACAGCGAATCTCTGAATATTTTAGATGTTTCTGTATTTAATTTTGCAGATCGGGGCCAGAGCCGGATAATATATACCTAATCATGGAAAACAGGACATATATTTTGAAATTAATAGACCGTAAAAAGCCCACAAAGTATCAAAATATTTAGTTTCATTAATGAATAATTGAAAATTAATTGTTTGTTTAATAAAAAAAACCCTCGAGTGCCCCTAATGCTGAGCAATCGCATTCATCACCAGGTCACGTGACGAAATTCCAGGTAATGGCTAAACAACTTATGAATAAGAATTCCCTCATTATTTCGTAAATTTTGTGGTTACCATGCAAAACTAGTTACTAAATGAAGAATTTGTGGTCCTTTTCATGTTTTTCATCAGGATTGTGACAGTAATGCATTTTTTGGCCAAACATCTTTGCTTTTATGTGCAAGGGAATACCCCTAGAGAAACTTGCATAGAATTCGGACACGTGCTGTACAAGCACTTAGCAGCAAATGACGTCATATTTAAAAACACGAACTCGTAGGTACACACAAACTTGTAGGATTCAATGCTATATTACAGATAGAGCACATGCAATCTAAGCTCCGCCTCCACACAAAGTTCAAATTATCATTAAAACAGTAGTGTTTTCCTATACAAATATGCAGTAGCCATGATTCAAATAAGAAAGACAGACATATTTACAGTTTCCAATGAATAAAAGCACAGTTGCAATGAAATAGAAGATTAATTAAGAAATAATCTATGGCTTGGAGTGCTTTATCGAAATTGAAGCATTCCTCGGAGGTGATGTGCCTGGCGGAATAATTCACGAGGGCGAAGCCCGAGTGAATTATTACGCAGGCACATTACCGACGGGAAATGCTTCAATTTCGATAAAGCACTCCAAGACATAGATTATTTCGATTCTTAGAAGCCGATTTTTTAAAACTACTACGGACCTTTTTTCAGTTCGGCGGTAATGTGTAAAACAGCATAAATAGTAGCTGTTGGAATTCACTCCCCTATTCGGGCAACCATTCAAGATATCAAATATAACCATATTATACAAACTTATTTTAGTTTAATCATCTAATACATAAAATATAAAAAGAAATACCTGACTGACATTATGCTGAAGACGTCAGATTCAGAACCTTACAAATCAGCCAATCGATTTAAATGCGTACCGTTAATTTGAACTGTACAACGTTTTAACGTGGAGTAATGACGTCAGTGTGATGACGTAAACGTTTTCATTCATAGTTTTGTCTCCCGGAATCAAAACATTGTATGACTGTTAATCCTGAATTTCTTGTCCTTTTTTAAGGAAACGAGGTGAGGGTATTCCAAAGGCTTATTTGACGCAATCAAAAATAATATTTAGGTTCTTAAACAAATCTTTTTCATGCGACTGATGTATTTATACTGATATTATTTCCATTTCTATATTTTTATTTTTGCGCGGGAGTAAATTAGAAAAGTCGGAAGGGCTACTTCCATGTCCGAAACTCCGCCTACTTTTCTGAGTGCTTTAATCATATTAATGCACTCGAATTGACTATAGAAATATACCGTAGGCATATTAGAATTGCTTGTATTCTTGGCTTCGCACATCCGGGTACTGGTAAATAATTTACATTAGGGAAAGGTGATTCCTCAGCTGTCATCGCTGGTCTCTATTTATCTGTAACTTTGAATAATATAATAACCAAGATTAGAAATGAAAGAAGACGACGATCTCCCAATACCTTGAAACCATAATCAGATTTTTTTTATAATTCTATGTTTTTAAAAGCGTTCTGTTTCATTTAAGATAAATTTAAATGTGCATACATGTACGAGTCAACGGTAAAGACCGAGTTTTCACCTTTTACCGAATGGAGAAATGAAAGCGACCTAACAATCTGATTGGTTAGCTGATCAGTATGACGTCATGGCGAATCTGAGAATAAATAGCAAGTAAGCATTTTTGCTGCTTTCACTATAATTATCAATGAGGTACAAGAATGCTAATGTGCGTGAAAAGTTGTATCGCTGGGATAAATTTAGCCTAATTAATTTGGCGTTTCAGTGTGACCCCTTTCACAGATCTGATATTTTATAACTGTTACAGAAGGTGAACAACTATAAAATATCAGCCTATAAAATCGGTTTGCCTTCGAAGTCGAAATAGTTAGAGTGGGTGGAGCAACGCGTATACTAATGCTCAGCGTATATGAGGTTTCTTTGTGATTTTCCGAAAAAAATCTTTAAAAAGTCTTAACTTTAGGGTGCTGTTAAATTTGTGTGTGATTTCATCCGATGCAGTTGACTTCCGGAATAGTCACGTGACTATAGCAGAGCCGCAGACCTAGAGTAAAACCCGTCCCGTAATGCATTCCATACTCAATTAAACTAAGATTTCTCCTGTACACAGGTACTTTTTAAGAAATTGAGTCGTAAAATGTATAGAAAAGTCATTTGTGTTTAAATATTACCTAATTCGTTTTATTTTTAATATATAATTAAGTAAAATAGTGCCAATCTATACGGACCCCTGTAGCAATATTGTCTTGTTCCTGCGAGTCTCAAGACATAAATCTCCTACATATGCTTTTTATTACTTATTGTTATTTAAAGAAATTACAGACCGCATTATATATGATTAAATCAGTCAATGAATCAAGTTTATAATTGTATGAATATTTCTGTATAATGTTTGTTAAATGTGTTTGTATATAGGCATGTCAAAGCTGGTTCGTAAAACTCAACAAAAGTCTGGGAGAAAGACAGTGTAAATCAAATTAATGTCGAACGAACTGCACCAGTTTTTAGTGATGTAACGATTCACCAGTACACCGATATATTGCAATTTTCTTCGCCCAATGCAATACGAATCGATACGTTTTCGTCATACCGGTTTTTTCCGATACGGACGGAACGGACTATAGTGTCATTTCTGTTCATTAGAATTACTTCCCTTGCAAAATGGATGCGCCCATGGACGTTTCTTGGGATGTCGAACTCATTCCCAACAGGAACGTAGAATCAACGTATATTCTACGTTCCTGTTTCCAACAAGTCTGCAAAAAGCGATGCTTGGAAATATTTTCGTCTGCAACGCTCGAAAACAACTAGACAAATCATTAGAACTGTTGCTGTTTGTAGTTTATGTGAGAAAGAGATTAGGCACAGCGGGGGCACAACGAATTTAATACGACACTATCCGTCCAAAGTTTCGAAACATCGCACTTTTGTTAGCCTTGTACAGGCATCCCATGAACTACCATCTTAATCCAGCAGTGATAGTTTACAGTGATTTCGAGTCTATTCTAAAAGATATCTACATTTTTTTCAAATTATCTGACTAAACTGCAATGCATACATCTATGTTAAGATGCTTTTCATATTGAGCAATACACACAAAGCCCCTTTATGCCATCCTCGGTAACCCAGGCTATTCAGTATCCAATTGAATACCCTGGGCAAATTGACTGAAGAAATCTCGTACTCATGAATAATTAATGAGGTAAATTCAAGCCTTTCGATTGGTTTCTTGATATTTTTCTCAAGATAAACTATCCAATGAAATCGCGGCTCTCAAACCGCGCTATGGCAAACATTTAAAATGGCAGCCTCCATGCTTGTCAGCGATGTAGTTTTAAACAGATTTTGTGCATCACTCGTCTCGTATTGCAGATTTCTATATGATCGTCCCTTAATCGGGACAAAACAAATCAATCATTTTTTTCAACGTTCTGCATGGCGGTCATTATTTGAGGATACTCTTCATTGTGGAGGTGCTCTTATTTTTGTAAGCATCGATTTCATTGGATGAAAAATAGTCATGAATATTCATGCATTACGAAGTTTTGCCAGTCTATTTTCCCACGGTATATGACGGAGAGAAGCGGCAGGAATTAACCGTGGGTTCCGACGATGCTTTATGCATGATAAATGTAGCCCTTTCTTGAATCTTTTAAGTACATAGTAGTTATAAACTTATTCAACTCATCAATTTATTCAATTGATTTGATATAAAGGACACACTATAGAACAAAAACTGGTTACATAAATGATAAATCTAATATCAACTTTATTATAATAGTAGGTGGCATTTAACTTTTTCAAATTGTAAGGTATACACAATTATCTGGTACTGTACTGAATATCTAATAGACCAATACGTATCGATACGTATTGCAATACGGAAATTGCATATTGGGATATATCATATATTGCAATACGCTTTTTGGGGGCAATACTCACCCATACCAGTTTTACTAGGCCTATAGTTAGCTCCCGCCAAGACGTAACGTCATATGTTGCGGGTTTTTGGCAATTTCTAGCGTATACATGATTCATTCTGACTGCATAGTAGTAAATTGTAAGAACAATATGTGAAGCCGTATATAAAAATAAAGGAAAAATGTTATTGTACATTACTATGTAACAGGAATTACTTTTAAGCCTTTAATTTAAGTGAAGCGATATCAAACACACTGAGAACGACGTTAATTTATGCGCGTCACGTGTAACAAAATTACTTGATCCGCATGACTTCTGCTTAAAAACGAAATATGAAAATTACGTCAAACTTTCTCATTTTGCGTATACGATATGTTAAATGTCGTCGAAAGTTGCCATTAAAATCTAAAACATTTCCAAAGGCTCCTTCGAGCAGACATGTATAAAACTTCTGTTAGGAAGAAAGTGTCACATCTTTGAACAGACGTATTTTCATTTTGTTCAAATGAATGCAGAATAAAGAAAATCAAAGATATTTATATAAAAATTAAGTATAGTAATGCGTTTTTAATGAAGATTAATAAAATAATTTTACTTTTCGAATATTTTTGAATACAACGGCTAAAATTGCATTTATGATTGTCTAGCGAAAGTGTCCACATATTGAAAAATGTAAGAAAATGTGGAAATATACTCGAGTAAAACTGTAATTATAATTCAGTCGATGATTTATCGTAAATTTCTTCATCGTATCAAAAATGCGTTTTTTCTCTTCTTTCAAATGATACCATATGCCTGCCCAGTCTAACAAAATGATACTTTTATACAAAATAAGGCTTGTCTAGCGAAAATGTCCTCCGACGTCAAGTTTATTAAGATGCGCCGTTGCACAGCCCCCGAATTACGGTAATTTTGCCATTAATTGTCAAATGAAGAAACGCAAACGTTATATTTTTCAAAATGTTGTACATATATCAGTATTTTAATGCATATTTATTCATATTCTAAAACGTTCTATCGTTTCGAAGGTTATAACACAGTAGATTAAGTTACATGTCTTTGTGTGTAACGGTTTAAGCTAAATTCCGCATTTTAATGTAATAAACGGCAAATATTTCACTAAAATACTGTGGTAAAGAAATTGCTTGTATTTACAAAATGAGTCTTTCCTCTTTTTCAAATGGTATTAATTTTATATGCAGTTTAGAAAGATGGCAATTATTCAATGTTTGACGTCGTGTTACATAACGTCCCGCAACACTGGACGTTACGTTCAAGTATGTCACCATGTGGCTCTGAATATGTAAACAACGATGGCTGAAAGGTTGAGATTGGTCTTCAAACTGAGCATAAAAATTTGAGGTTAGTTGACATAGATTCCTGCTGATGATTTCAACATGGAATTTTTACGCCGAGCGTTGGTCCACCCACTCTAGACTAGGATAAATTTCATGACAATGAAACGAAATATCGGCATTTAATTTTTTTTTATAGTTATGAGAATTATCATTTGAAAAACTAAGTGAAATTTAGAAAATGTACGTACACACAGACTTTCCTATGCAATTGTCCTAAGGTACGTGTTGACTAAGGTACGAGGTGACTAAAGTACGAGGTGACCAGGTGACTGGTAGCCTTTTATAAAGATGTAGCAATGTCATCACTTGATTTATTCTGTTTTGCAAGACAGATGGAATATATTTGCCAGAGCACTTACCAATTCACAAAAGCATTTAGTTCGGCATACTGCCTAACATGTCCGACTATATCATCTCGATGTTGATTGGCTGCACGGTTAGTGTGCTTATTTGATTAGCTGCACGGTTATACCCGGTTCTGCACGATACACGTTTTATTCATAGTTGTGATTGGCTACACGGTTAATCGAGTGGAACCGTGAAGCGTGTGGCGTTCGTGTTGCACGCAAAGGAAACCGTGTGCGCGGGGAATCCACACGCAGGCGCCACTGTATGCTGTTTATTTTTCTTAGAGGAAACACATTGCTTACGTGACAGAATATGAATAATATGTTCATTATGATACTTTGGTTCCAAATAATGATCCTTTAGATGTTATATTTTATTTCCTCTTGAAGAATAGGCTGGCATTTTAGGAGTTGTTTAAGGTGTGACAGTAATAAAATGTCAAATATTTGAGAGGGGTCACACGGCAACACAAAAGAAAAATAGGCTAGTTGTGTACTTTAAT
Source organism: Saxidomus purpurata (assembly GCA_022818135.1). Lineage (NCBI taxonomy): Eukaryota > Metazoa > Mollusca > Bivalvia > Venerida > Veneridae > Saxidomus > Saxidomus purpurata. The sequence goes on from JAFMSR010000010.1 coordinate 52,184,511, forward strand.
TAATTAAGTTAATGTTCTTCATTCAAGTTTGTCTAGAATAAAAACAAACTGCGAGTGCGAAATGAAAGAATACTGTTCTGTTGTTGTTGACCAGAAAGCTCCTTTATTGGAACTATACAGGTAATTGGAAACTTTTCTGTGACAGCCTTACGCAACAGATTTATTTTATCCTTGGCACAATTGCTAGCTCTTTTAATGCCCTTCTTGTCTATACAAGCATCGTCTGTCATTTTTTGCATTTTTTTCTGTAAAATGACGTCATAGGAAACAGGTGCTGTGGACTTTGTTACGCTTTTCTTTACAAGTTACGCCAATATAATACCAGTGTGCTTTACGCCAATTTAAAATATGTTTAATGAAACACTTTACACAAAGCGTTAAATGCGTAAGTTTATATAAAGGTTTAGTGGCGTAAGTTACGCCAATGGTGATAAAACGGCCCCATGGTCGGTAGCAGGGCTCAAACTTATGGTCCTCAGTCTATGAAAGGTTACAGTAATTTCAAGTCAGCGACTGTAACCGATCGGCCACGGAGGCGGACACATTGATTGCAGTTTTACACAATGTCATGGGAACCTTTACCGCTAAAAGGACATTTGAATATTATCAGAATGTTCCAGCATAAGAAAGAATTACCGCCGTATATTTTTGTTGTTTTTGCCCACACTATTTCTCAGCACTCAGTGCTTTGATTTTTTGCAAACTGTCATGGGAATCTTTCCTACTAAAGATGTGTCCATTGTCAGCTTGATTTGTATATTTCCCTATCTTTTTGTTATTCGTTAAAACAATAGAAGAACCGGATGAAACAAGTCCAGCATTGAACAACTACACCTTTCCCATTCCTTACTCTTTAATGTCTCCTTTAATAACAGTGTCGTTTCTATAAATTATTTTATATAATAATTTTGCTTCCGTTCTTATATTGAGATGCTTCCATGAACACCCATTGTTTTGCAACGATACTGTTGTTTTATTTTTAGATGATAGTGGGGCAACGATATACCGGTCTTTCGCATATGGGTTGGCTGTATCGCAATATATCGCGATACGGGTTTGACCGTATCGTTGCACCCCTATAATAAATGACATTGGTACATTTATATGTTGCAGACTAGGCCATTACGATGGCCAAGGTATCTCGATTTTATAAACCTGAATCGTGACCAACACAATTTAAATTGGTATTTAACTTCAATTACACTTTTATTACATAATTCACAATATTAAATCTACCAAATCTCTAAGCTAAATGAAATTAACTAGTGAAATCGATTTGATACATTAGCTAAATGTTAAACAATTGGTTTTGTATTTAGAATACCAATGTTATGATGGCATAGCATTGATATATGTACAAAGTTTGTGAACAAACTAATTTCTTAGCCTTGTCTTAAACAAATTTAAATAATTTACAAAATGATAAAAGGAAAATCTTATATTCGAATAACCAAGATGATCCATGATTAAATTTATTCTGCTACCTTAACAAACGGTGATAACCAAGTTCACAAATCATAATGGTATTAATGTATTTCATTAGTTTCGTTATCTTTAACGAAACTTAACAGCTCTTTTCATAAAAACAATCGATTAGAGAAAACTAGCTACTTCGCCTTTATTAGGGGTGTGTTTGTAACGCATTGATAAAACATTTTATTTATAAAAGCTGATGTGTAATTTATTTTTCCGTTATAATTATTAACACATAACATTTCGCATCAATTATGTTAAAATACGCACAATCATTAAATCAAAAAGTGAATGTTGTTTTAATATCAAGCTCGACGTTATCAAATAAGCTCAAATGATTATATGTTTTAACAGCATTTACTTTGTTCTCATTATATGTAAACACCAATATATTATACAACAATATTACAAGAATTTCAAAATTCAATTGTCAATATAAAACTCATTTGTCTTCTTTTTTCAAAAACGCAATAATTATAATCTACCTAAAGCATTATAATATAAAAAGCATTAAAGCGTAGACAGATCATGCAATTAATACAATATTATGCTGAACATGAGAAGTTACTATATAGACGCACTGTTTTAACTGACGATGGACAAGTTTCAAATAAACCTTATGTATTTTTTAACTTATGAGTATGCACTTTTGTATACACCATTAAGACGAAATATCGAGATGAAACGAAAAATTAGGGGCTTAGTTTTGATCGATTGAACAAATTGGTGTTTACAGTTAGAAGGTTTTAAGTTTTATTTGTATTGACATTGTAATACAAAAGATTAATGTTATAGGGGAATGAAATATGATAACTGTTTTGCTCTCCCAAAAACACTATGATGACTTCCTCTCAGCAGAGGACCGAGAATGCCTTGAGCACAGAAATATCCGAAACGGTCTCTTACTCCCGAAATAGACCAGCCACTTCAATAATAATCCTACTTTTAAATATTCGCAAACAGTAACTTGATAAGTATTTAACAATTCGTGAACGTTAGGTTAACTTGGTACGTATTAGTAAATAGTAACATAGTATACATATTTACATACATAAACTGTTCACAATGACAATACTGTTCAGTCCCTGTGCTCTAGCTCATTGTGGTGGTTATCGGTCTAATATGGAGTGGCTTTATGTCGATTAAAACCGATCCGACTAAAACGTGTTTTGCTGTTCTTCGACGACACAATGAATAAATGACACGCCTAAAATCTTGTCCGAAGATTGTATATAGAAAAACGTTGCAGCTAAATGCCACATAATAAAGCATGTTTGTAAGTTCTTTAAAGAAACGCAACAAAGCACTTACTTCTTGGCTGCCTGTTCTAGGAGCTAAAAATAAATCATACAATCTTAAAACATGCGAAGGGATGTTTAAAACAAGGAATATTGTCGATATCAGCCAAATCCTTTTGGTAACTTCATTTCTTGAACTTTCCCTTTGATTGTCATTTATATTCAATAACAAGCGAACTTGTACTTTTCGAGTGTTTGCACCCTTGACCTCACTGTTGGAATTTATATTATGTTTGTTTCGATGTAAAGCTCGAGTTATTGCGACGTTCGTCGTTGTTATTAAGCAGTAATGGATGAGCATTGTTAGAAATGTGTCTACCCATGCTATTGCCATGCGATCATTTAGACTATATCTTGTGTGAGAACATCTCAAGCGGTTTCCCGCAGTTACAACAGTGGTAGTCCAAAAAGTGTACGAGTACAAAATGCATGCCGCGCAAATGAAAATCAGAATTGTCACCTTTTCACGATACTTGCTGCATATGTATCGGCATTTCAATGGGAACGAAGTCACAAGAAAGCGTGCGCATGTGACGGCAACGATACACCAGACGCTAACAAAATTTGTCACATGTGTAACAAAGGCATGAAATTGACATCCAACTTTGTTGTGTAGCAATGGGTAAACTTCATCATCTAGCCACGTTGTCAGTACACAAAGCAAGAATACAATATCCACAATAGAAAGGGAAATGAGAAGAACGGTGCATGGCTTTTTCTTCATTTTGTTTGATAACAGTATGATACACAAAAAGATGTTTCCAATTATTCCAACGCCGACAATTGTAGGTATACAAATATTTTGCATTTCATTCACCGCGATATGCGACTTATTCATCATTAAAGGTCCCATTGATTGAAAAAAATTCTTTTTATCATTTGAATATTATTCGTCAGCAAATGCAAATTTGACAATTTTTAACGAAAAATACTGAGTGGTTACCTGTCCGTAAGTCCATAAAGTTCTCAAAAAACACACCTGTACGGAAAGTGACGATAATATTTCCGGAAACCTACGAGCGGCAGTTTCGGAATCGCTAGCCTGGAGTGACGTCACTTGCAGTACAATCGTGTCCGATAACAGGTACTCTAACAACAACGAAAGCGATAATTTCATCTTATTAGGCATCTTCAGAGAGTAGAGATGAAGATATTTTGAGCCCGTAACGTATAGAACGTCCGTGTATTTGATTAAAGTATAAAAATACAGCAGTTATGTCGAGTTTTATTATATGCAAATGACACCAACTTCTGTTTATGTTTGTTTCTATCAAAATGAAATCTATGTGTCATTCTTAAATGTGTAAGAAAAGTACCATGCAAATGTATCGAAACGATCTTAATGTACGCATGCACGTGAGTTACAAACTATACAAATATGGACGATATTATATTTCCATTTATGATGAAAATGAGAACACAAATGCTCGATCTAATTACAGTATCTAAAATGATGAGCTTGATTTTCCATGACACGTTTTCTTGTGGGTAGTATAAATAATTAGATTTACTATTGAATTAAGAATGTAAATCAAAATAGGTTACACGATTTTGTTGGTTAAAAACAATTCTGACGCAAATCTATTTGAAAACTTTTTATAATTAAAATCGCAATATCTACCTAAATACGTGTCAAATTTCACTATAAGAAAAAATATTTCACTCGAGTTCATAAAATGTGTCATCGGCAACCAAAAAGACATACTTTCTGAATATTTATAGGGTTGCTGGAAACTTTCTTTTGCTGAATTGCTTTTTATCAAGTTGTATATAGCTCTATTTATGTTTTTCAAGATTGAAACTTGAAAACAAATATAATGGTTTCATAATTTTAATTGGGCACTTTGCAAGTTAATAAACTATATTGTTGTTGTTTTTGCTGTTGTATATAGTTGTGTAATTATCAAATGCAATTGACCAGTGTGCAATATGCAATAATGTGTGACCAGTTAGATTGCTGGCAGGGGGGCGCCAATTAACAACAAATCATATCGCATCCTTTGTTGTGACTTATGCCCTTGGGCTACATTAACTGTAATTCCTCCAATGGTTAGATCTACGTTAATTATTTACCATGGCAACGTTGTTAAAACGAGATATTGTTTAAGAATTTAAAACTTGTATGGATAACTGGAGTGTTCCACAACGTGTAAGTTAAAGTTCTAGTAGAGTTACTGTTATATTCTATATAGGGCCTTTGTTCTACATTATTTTTTTTTAATGATTTTAAATATAAATGCCAGCTTTGTTATAAAGACTAGATCTTAAAAACATGTGTCTTAAATATTATCATAATATTCTGTGATAAAATACATTTTGTAACAAAAGTTTCAACCTAACATCCTCGTATATGATGTAATTTGACATGATTTAAGTTATAGAAGTGAAGTTCTAGATTGGAAAAGTTTGTAACAAACAAAGTCTAAATCTTGTTATAAGAAACTTATTCCTTAAGAAAATACTTAAATTGAATAGATCGAGATCATTCTACAAAGGTCGAATTATAAATACATTTTCTGTCTTTATGTCGTGCATGACTTTCAACGCTTGGGCCGTTTCACGCAGTTGCTACTCTAGAATTTTGAAACGTTCGTCATACAGTCACATGAAGTTCGGACCCGATAAGTTATTTTTATAAAACACCCCGGGCCGACCATAAAAACATATAATTCGTATTATGTATGCTTGATAGTCGCGCCGGGGTGTTTTATAAGAATGACTTTCCAGGGCCCAAACTTCATTTCGACTGCGGTTTGTCCCTATTGTCTTAGTCACTGACTTTTTATATTAGAGTCCCAAGGTTACTGTTGTAGGCTTATTCTCTCACTCCATTTGTTGCTGCATCCACCCAGAACACACCAGGCGCCTCCCATTTACAAAAATAATATAAATAGTAAGTTAATCGTGTTTTTACACGGAGTTTTGTGTGCTCGTTTACTATAATCAATGTAACGGATCTTTGTCGAGTCCTGCAAGTGACGTCACACGGAAACTTTTCCGATATTTTACGGAAGTCGCCGATGATCGTAATATTTGCGTTTCGGTGAAATCCCGGCCAATTTGTATTGGTGATTTATGTCACAATAAACACGTTTCTTGTCGAAAATTTCCGCCCAACTGGGTTCAGTGCACTTAATTAACAAATGGCTTACAAAATATTAACAGGTGAAATTTTCAATCAATGGGACCTTTAATAAGGTCTAGCAGAAATTGTCTTAGACAATTTATTGTAAATTTTAGAGGAAAGGCTGAATGACTAATTGTGTTTCGCTGTGTGATCACGTACCAATGCGTCAACGAAACCCAACTTTAAACAGATAATTTTTTTCTTCGTTTTGTATAACGCCCACACAAACAAATTTGAAACATATGGTACATATTCTACTCAATACAACAACATTCACTTACCACGCCTTTTATAATAAATTCTGAAATCTTATAATCAAGTTTTTCAGCAGACCTTTCCTTGATTATGTAACTGAATCGATAAAGTTAAATAGTCAAGGACAAGTTCAACGATTTTAATGTGAAGGAAGTAAACAACAAAGGCAAAAAGCGACTAAAATAATAAATGATTATCAGATACATTTCAAAATAATTGGTTCGGGCTCCATGGACGCCGCCCATAAAGCAATAATTTTAACACATTAAGTTGATATTTACTCACAGAAGGGAAGTACTTTCTAATAACAATGTACATAATAACTATGTCCATGTCATTAGTAAAATAAAGAAAATGCATGTATTATTATGATACATGTTCCGATCACACATCCTGGGGGTACAAACCGTCTATTAACAGGACATTTCAAGAGGGTTTGCTCACCCCAGAATGCATTGTAACGATGTAAATGCATTGAGTTATATTTATGTTGCAAAGTTAGATTTAGACACAATTATCAAGATGAACATACATTCTTTTGAAGATGAAAAAAATGTAAAATCATGGTAACTGTGATTTTTAGGATAAAAATTATCATTATATGTAATTCTACCTCAACTGTTTTCATTTAAGGTTTACAGCACAAGACTCTGAACAACGTAATGGCTTGACTTACCAAGTTTTTACCTGATTGGCATTTTGGACTGAAACATCAAAATGGAGGTAAAATTGGGTAAAGACTCTAATTCACCTTTCTGAAAGAGAGCGATTAACGCAACATGAGCTCTAAAGTATCAATAGCTTCAACAGTTTCAGCATTTATTAAGATGAAAGTACAGTTTCTCCTTTTATGAAAATAGGAACTTTGCGCGAAAACCATCTTCCATAATGATGTGCTATATGACAGGCAGCAAATTCCGTTAAATAAAAGAAAATGCAATCCTTTATTATTCTCAAAAACATATGCAGAAAAGCTTTGAGACTAAAAAAGTTATAATATATGTGACTTAAGTCTGAAATAAAACATAAATATACATGTTACACGTGTTTCCATTTCCATAGTAAAACTGTGTGTATAATTCCGATTGTTGCTAATTATGTATATTCCACACAGGTTCAATTACATCTTTTCAAATTGAGGTTTTGCAAAGTATTATATTAAAAACATGTTAACATCTTTTAATAATCATATATAATATTACAAATAACCCATAAACGCAGTTAGTTTCAGCTAATTGCTACTAACAGCAAAACTCATTTCGATAATTGAACGTCTGTAACTCCACAGCGGCATTATCATCTGTATTTATAAAGGATAAAGTATGTATTCATTTCATTTCATTATGTTAAATTAAATAGATTAAAATATATTGAAAGGCAACCAAATTAGAACAAGACTATAAGAAAAGGTTTGACATGAAAGTCTCGCAGTCTTCGATTCCAGCAAAGGCTTCCATCGTAAACACGTTTTGGCATGTATTTTAAGGCATTAATGTTCAATAATCTTAAGTACATTTCTTCACCATTAAAACTGACCACTTTTAAATTAACACAAACAGCATCGTTAACAAGTTTGATTGTTTTAGTTTTGCCCTTGTTTGCCCTTGGTAGCGGGTCAACAACTCTTTTGGAGGCTTGTTTTGTTCAAAGAGAACCAATCAGTCACTCCTGTACAAAGTCATACAACATTTATTTGCCTATATACTGGCATGACAGAAGACTGATTTCAATTTCCTGCAATATGTCAATCCCAGTTGAAAAGTTTAGCAGTTTTCATGAAATAGAAAAGGTGTATGCAAAATTCATATCATACAGTTTAAGCATTTATCTCTTCATAATGTACGAGCTTTGTGAAATGAGGTATCAGTGTGATATTTGTTGTACAAGGAATTGAGACAACTTCAGAAACGAACTTTTAATTTCTTCTACTATTCCTAGCACAACGTCCTGCTGAACTCCAGAGGTGATGTTTTAAAGTTTGAATTTCTTGAATAAGCATGCAATTTGAATTTGCATCAGTATATTTCTTAAACTAAAAAAAAGAACCTACGATTGAGTATTTCATCAGTATATATTCTTTGACATTTGAACTTCCCCACTAATAGAAGTGAAAAGATGATGTTGCTAAATGCTGTTTATCAATTTTGTTCCATCTATGTTTCAATTTATTTCAACATTTTGTTCTTAACGCAGCAAGACAAATGTTGCTAGAATAACTAAATGATATACCAGTATGAGTAATGAAGGTCAAATACTAACTCGTGTTCCCCTTTTCAACTTTTCAGTTGCTACAATGTATTTGTGTCACAGGGTAAAAATGGCGATTGCAGGCAAAATCCCGACCGTACAGATAAAAAACGTAATTGAAGTAAAATGTATTAGTCAAATTTCAAGGTGAAACGAATGAAGGTATCTTTTTAAAACAAATGTGCAAATTATCTGATAAAGAATACATCAATATAAGAAAAGGACACTTCAAATGGCTCGTACCGTTGAGTTTTTATTATATTTTTATGCTAAGTGATGCCCATTTTGGAAGTAATCTTGGATTCTTTAAATGATCTGCACATTTACATTTGCTAAATAATACTTGACACTATCCATTTCAAGTACAGATTACTTGAAGGAATAGCTAAACTTTAATGTGTATTGTATGTATATTTAGCACGAAAATAGATGTTGATATACCCAAACTAGTTTTAAATGCAGTTTTAATTGCTTGTGCACTTAAAACTTTTTTTTTTTTCTAATGTAATAAAACTATTTCCATAAGCCATAAAAATTACTTCTTTTCACATAAATGTATCAAATTGGAAACAAAAAATCTACTGCTGTTAAAAAATAAATGTCTAAACCCTAAACATTTCTACACTTTTGGCTGAAATTAATGACAAAAGCATCATAAACGCTTCAAAATAAGTGTGTATTTATATGAATTTATGCTTTAAACTTAGCCTAGAAAATGTAATCAACAGTACTACAAAACACTGCATTTTTTGCTTTGGCGACCATCTTAGACGCCATCTTAAATATCTCGGAACGCCTTTTTTAATGCCAATGTATGCTGGGGGTGTCATCAACTGCAATTGCTGACAAACATTTTGGTACATAACACTTTTTGCAGTCACTACCTTACCTACCAAAATTCTTATTGAACTATTTAGCTTAAAGTCACCCTACTATATGCACCATGATCATTTAGGCAGGCTCATTAGTTGGAAGAATTTAAAGATTAAATGTATTGTTACTGTAACTCTGCAGTATATACTGAATACTAAATTCATTATAATGGTTAATGATAATTGACAAACTATTCTTTCTTGCATATCGGATCGGCATTTCTGAATAGTTTACCTAAGCCGGAAAAAATGATCAAGCAAGCGATTCTTATGAATCACTTGTAACGTAATATTATAAACTTTGCGACGTCACTTTCCCAAAAACACCATTTCAGCATCGTTTTTTTTATAGGCTAATGCATTATTTCGATAAGTTTGCATGTGTAGAGCCTCATTCACGCCAAACAGTAATAGGTTGATAAAAATTATCTGGTATATACGATTGTCTTATGTCAGTGTAAATGGGGCACTCCGAAACAAAGTGAAATTCATCTTCGATACTTTCTGTCACAAAGTTGGCATATAAATCTTTTCATATAAAGAGAATGACAGCAATTTTACCATTGGTTTTGTAAAGTTTGAATTATTGTTTGAATTGTCCGATGCTTCCTATAAAAGTGAGAGTTTTAATTTGAAGCAAATTTTATAAAGGTCCGTTCATAAGAGCAAATATGTTAGCTTGAATTTGTGGATGAGACCTCTTATAAAAGTGAGAGCATTGTGTTTCGTTTATTTCCTTGTATTTTTCTTTAAATTCTGTTCAGTAATAAGAAAGTTATATTTTCTCATTTTGAGATGTTGTATATCAATTTTATTGAGACCATTATAACGGACCTCAATTTATAAAACTTATTTTGACCGATATAAATTTTGTTCGTGCGTTTCGTTTCTGCACGGAGGTTATCATTTCCCCTCGAATTGTAGACAGGCGGGAAGATAAGTTATATAAGACAAGACCGACCATTAGGAACGTGCACTCACAGGGTTCATGATTTTGACATGTATATGTGATAAATACCCGACTTTAGCTTGATGAAGAAAAATGTATTTATTTTTGAATTTTTGTATTTTAATTCCAAAATTGTTTCAGTTAATATATTATTTTTCAGTAAAAACATTGTGAGTTATTGTGTTACATATTATGATTTCGTTTAAAAGTTTTCGTAAATTTCAGAAGTAGCTAAATTTGTTGTAATTTCATCCAATCCGTGCAGTTTGTTTTTCGTTTAAATCATTCTCAAATGCCATCTTGTGGTTACTTTTTACAGTAATCATTGATTATCTTGTCTAATGTAATGATTGTACATGTACATTGTAGATGTAAGCTGCTGTTTAATACAGTTTGTTTTTCATTTCATTTTACTTTCATTCTGAATAATAGAGATGTACACGCTAGTTACTGATGTGAAGATGGATAACGGATAAGTTATAAATACAGGGGACTTTCTCAAAGTTGTTATTGACGTTCATATCGGTTGTACAGTTTTCTAAATTTACGAAATAGCCTAACGGTACACAAAGACAGACCATAATTTTGAATTGACAGATAAGTACTGTGTAAGACAGACCTCACTCAGATTTTCAGTTATTAGTTTCGTAAACCTTCATAACTAGTTGGGTTTTTTTTTTTTTTTTTTTTTTTTTTGTTTTGGTTTGGATAGCGATTTGTTTAAAAGGGTCACTATATTGGCATTTTGAGAAGAAACGAGACGATGTTATGTTCTTCTTGAAAAACATGTATGTTTTATTATTTCATCAAAATGCAATTTTCAGAAAAATATATTGGATATGTTCGCGAGTTTGGTTTAACGTTACCACAACATCATATTGTTGTAAAAGGTTTTCAAAAAGCGCTTGCTACGCATTAAATAATTTAGTAACGTAAAATTTAAAAAAAATGCAGAAATAATTAATTTATACGGGAACAGTTTTATTTATGAAATAACATCCGTTCCAGCGGTGTAAGTCGTTTAATAAACAATGATTTGGAGTACTGATACGCAGTAATTAGCCATGAAGGCCAAATGCCTGAGTGGTTTATAACTGCGCCTCAGTACGACAAATTATTGTTTATTAGACGATAACAACGCTGAAAAGGATGTTATTTCGATTCTAACATAACCAGCTATTACAAAAGGTGAATAAATCACAAAGCTTTATTTTCTGCGCGAACGCTCATTTAACGTCATGCGGTGCAATATGACGTCATGT